>APFE030157926.1:8762-28255 GCA_000404065.3 Pinus taeda
TAGACTTGCCCAAAAATAGCCTGCGGGCCCACTTAGTGAAGGCGACTCTTTTCACTAAGCTCCATCATCTTGTTGCAATCTCAACACAAACACCTATCATAACTTGAATTCTGATGTAAATACAATTGATGTAAATTGTCAAAAAAATGGACGGATGCTTTTCACTGCACGCAGGTGTGCTGATCACACTCTATTATCACGCTCTTAAATGAATTTTCATTAAATAAATCTTTTTACCGCACGCATATATGAAAGTCTGGGTAATATGCATTTGAGTGTTTTCAGGCCGGAGGTCTCAGGGCAAGAACAGACCAACACGAGGTGGAGCTCCAACCTTGTATTGCTACCTCCTCCCACACCCAACTCCTTGAGGTCACCCTTTGCGAAAATAAGAACATTTCCCACTAGCAAAGGAATCAGGTTCTGGTAGGCGGTGTTCCTCGATAACTAGTGGCAATGTTCTCAGAGCTCACGTACAATGATTGCAGCATAAACACAAAGGCAACAGCTAAATCCACCAGAGGAGTTCGATGCGCTGTTTCATACAAGGAGAGGAGCGAGCACTCAACATCAGCTCAGGTGGTTGCCCAACATTATTGCGTCTAGGATGATGGCTAGACTTATATAGTGGGATAGGTTCTGTTGGTATTGAAGCTATTAGTAGAGGTTGTGCAGAGGTGCATTTTGTTGAGATGGACCCTTGGGTCGTGGAGAAAGTCTTGAAGCCAAATATAAAACACATAGGATTCGAGGAACAGTCAACTATACATATGGTGATGGCACGGACTCAGAGACATTAAGCCTTGCAAATACACTGAAGTCGTCCCTCTCTCAACGCAATAGTGTTTCACGCACCATTCATGCAGTAAACTTGATACCATCAATGCAACAACGTTTCATGCAGGTATGGGAATGTTTTCTGAATTTAGGCAGCAAGAAAACAATGGATAGACTACGCAGTAGGCACGCAGAGAGGCAGTGGACAGACTGCGCAGTAGACAGAGAGCGCAATAGACAATGGACAGAGAGCGCAATAGGCAGACTCCACAGGGGTAGTGGACAGACTGCAAGAAACTGGAAGAAGGGAATTACAACTAAGTTTGGGAGCTGGCTTTGATACCATGTCAGGCCAGGCAGTGACTCCTCAAAACAAATTGATTTGTATATCATTCCTTTAGGTTGGTCTTTATTATATACATGAGGGAGAGACTGTTCACTTCATCTCCCGATGACTGTTTATATTACTTATTATTTATTTACGTTAATTATACTCACTCAATCCTGTTGATAAGGTGTCAATATTCTCCATATTATTTTCATCCCTAATGCAACGTTCATTAAGCCTGGTAAACGTATGGATAGAACTCTCTGTTCATATGGTAATGTGACTTGGCCCCACTTTATCAGACTAAACTTTTTGTTCTCTTGTGTTCCTCCCTGCCAAAGAAAGCTTCTTATGATTATTTCCATTTGCTTGTGAGCGCTTGCTGGAGCCAAAATAATCGCATATTAATATATTGGGAGAGCTGAAAGTAGTGCCTTAATCATAATCACCTTGCCTGCCATATTGAGCCATGTCATACTCCATTTTTGTATTTTGTCCTTCATTTTTTCCACATGTTTGTTCCATACTTCAACTTTCACATTCTCCTTGGCTATTGGAAGTCCTAGGTAGGTGAAGTGCGTCCATCTTGCTTGTGTTGGAATTTCAAGGATTTGTGAGATGTTCTGCATTATTCTTGGAGGAGTGTTCCAACCATATATTCTACATTTTGAATTGTTTAATAGCCCTCCGGATACTTTAAGAAAATCATCCAAAACTTTTTTAAATCTTCTTTTTATTATACTTCATGCTATTCCCAATAAAAGAGTGTCATCAACAAAAAGAGAATGATTGATATTTTTGCCTCCTTTTGCAATTTGGATACTTGTGATTATTTTTCTCTTCGTTGATTTTCCAATGCTGCACTTAGCGTTTCAACGACTATAATATATAGAAATGGAGATAGAGGACATCCTTGTCTCAACTCTCTTGAGCTATGAAAGAAGTTGATGGGCTTTCCATTTATTAGTGGTGTTATCCAAGGGGTTGAGATACAAGCCTGTTTGGTCTCGATTATGTCTTGAGAGAACCCAAATTTTTTAAGAACTACTATTAAATATGAGTGTTTGACTCTATCAAAAGCATTTGCCATGTCTAGCTTTATAATAATTCCTTTCTTTTTCCTTTGAATGCTAGTATGAATTGTTTCTTAGACAATAATTGCATTGTCAGTTATTTGCCGGTTGGGGACAACGCCGCCCTGATTTTTAGAGATTACATTAGGGAGAACTCTTTTGATTCTATTGGCTATAATTTTTGTGATAATTTTGTAGGAGTTGCATAGAGATATTGGTTTGTATCTGTTGAAAGTTGTTGGGTTGGATTCTTTTGGAATTAGAGCCAGATAAGAGGATTTTGTATTTCCTCCCATTTTGTTTTTGGAATACATTTTTTGTTATTCTCATGAAATCTTTTTTTATGACATTCCGGTGCTGCCTATAAAAGGCGATTGTGAACCCATCTGGCCTCGAAGCCTTATCTGATGAAGACTCCATATTGCTGCCAACACTTCTTCTTCAAAGATTTCTTTATTTATTTTTGAATTTTTTCCCTCACTTATTTGGATGTGTTGTAGAAAATCCTCATGATCTACTGGCTACTCATTTGCTGTTAATAGATCTTTGAAGTGGTTATGGGTTGCTTTTTTTAATTCCTCCACTCCCTTTATTTCTTGTCCATCCACTTTAATTTGATCTATCTGATTTCTGGCTCTTCTAATTTTCATTGTGTTGTGAAAGAAGGTAGTATTTTTATCCTTTGCTTTCAGCCAAAGACATCTAGAATTTAATCTGAGCTCTTCTTCTTCCTTTCTATTTTGCCTGTATGTTTCTCAAAATAATTCATTTTCTTTCAAATAATCTTGTTTGTCCTCTTCTTTGTTTTCCTTTTCTTCTTGCATGTTGTCCATGTTTTTTTGCAGCTCTATTTTTTTTTTTTTTAATTTCATTCTCTCTTCCCCATATTTTTAGCTTTATTTTCAGATTTTTTAATTTTGTTTCCCATACATATTAGGAAGATCCTATAATGTTTTGTGCCCATCTCTCTTTGATTTGAGTTCTGAAATCTTCATTGCTGTCTCAGATTGAATTGTATCTAAAAGGAAGAGGACCTTGGTTGTCCATTTTGCCCAACATAATTGCTAGTGGTTTATGTTCCGAGGTTGTTGTATGAATAATTTTGGATTTTACAGAGGTGTAATCAGGGGCTATGGTTTCCTGAAGTAAAATTCTGGCCAACCTCTCTTTTATATTATTCTTACCCACTCTCTTGTTGCTCCATGAGTATTTTCTGTTATTTGGCGGGATATCAATTAGATTGTTCTGTTCTATTATTTCTTCAAGAGCTTCTCTTGATGAATCCGCATGATAAGTCCCTCCAAATTTTTCTTCTACCTTTCTTACCAAGTTTAGATCACCTCCCAAAATTATTTTCCGATTTTGACTTTTTGTTAGTACTTCTTTTACCGAGTTCCAACATTGTTCTTTTTCTTTATAATGATTTGGAGCATATATGTTAATGAGGCTATAGTTTTCCTTTGTTTTGAGATCTTTTAATTCTGTTTTGATTCAATGCTTGCCGATTTTTTGATTTGTCATTTGTCATTTCCTTTTTTCCAAGGAGTGCAAATTCCTCCTGAGGCTCCTGTTGCTTCAAGCAATATTCCTTCATAATTTTTTAATTTTTGTATCATTTTTCCAGTTTCTTGACTGTTTGTTTTGGTCTCTTGGATCATGAAAATGTCCGGCACTTCTTTCATCAGGATGTCTCTTGCTGCATTTGCTTTGTAGGATGTGCCCACACAAGGACAGTTCCAAGAGACCGTTATCATTATTTATTGGTTTGTTGGTGCATGATGCCTTTCCCTCTCTGTTGATTTTTCTCACTATTTCCTGTATTTTTATCAAAGAAGGAGTTGATTGGTCGCTGAGTACCTAGAGCCATCTCTTTGACAGCTGCTTCATCCCTTATTTCCTTGTTGGATTTTTTGCCCTTTTTTTTGGTGTTCATTGATTTGTAAAGTCTTTTTGGATGGGTTTCTAGTTAAAATACAGTCCACTAATGGGGGGGGAGGGAGAAGTGAGGGTTTGAAGGGATGGTGGAGAGGATAAAGGGGTTCTGTGAATGCATTGGGAATTTGGGTGAGGGAGGCTTTGTAGTGTCTTCAAGTGGCCCAAAGGGGTTCGAATTTGTGAGTTGTGGGGCGTGGGCAGTGGAAGGAGATGGTGATGAAGTTTCATTTGATTCCTGGGGCTGCGAAGAAGGGGGGGGGGAGGCGGAGGCTCCTTGTTGGTGGGTTTCTTTTTTTTTACTTGATCCCATTTATTTTTTTGTTCCTTTACATTTTCATTTTTTTTTAGAGTATCTATTTGCAAAATGACCATATTCGTGACATACCTTGCATTTGAATAAGATATGCTCGTAGTCCAACTGTTGTATATGTGTCCATTGGTCGACCTTGATCTTGATCGCTTCTGGAAGTCCTTTTCCTAGATCCACTTCCACGCATATTTTGGCACATGCATGCTTATTGTCCTTCGGTTCATATCTATCTATAATTTTTTCTACTGGATTTCCTATGGCCTTTATTGGCTCATCTCCCTAGTAATGTAGAGGGAGATGGGGTAACCTGACCCATACTGACACTGCACTTGGCACATCCATTTCAGAATCGAAATCTTGGGTCCATTGGTTTAGGTATAGTCTTTTGGTATCCATGAAATATGGGCCATTTCTAAAGATCAGATCTCTGTATTCTTTTGATTCAAAATGAAAGGTGTAGTATCCCCTTTCACAAAATCTTATTGCGATTTTCCCATTGATGGTTGAGCCTCAGTTTCTTTCGACCCATTTTTGGATCGATTTGGGGGACGTTCATAGCCCAGTGAACTGTCCAACTAGATGACGTTCAGCAAGAGACAACGCTGCTCTGCGAGGAAAAGCAGGAGGAAGGGAGATTTTTGGAATATCATCGAGCTTTTTAACAAACTTGTTTATTGTTGGCCTAATTCTTGAAGGTCTTGGAGTCTACCTGTTAGTGGATCACCCTCCTCTGGGGTTCCATTGGCTCTGAGATCTCAGCAACAGGAGGTTGCTGAGCGAAGACTGCGTGCAAAGAGGGAACCTGCTAGGTCAAGCAGCAGGCTCACGCGCACAGCCTAACAAAAAAAAAACTTCTAGTATAATTTTATATCTACTTTACATAGAGAAAATTAAAGTATTTTAAATTATTTTTTTTTCTATATTTTCACTTTCCATAACTAGGGGATGCCTAATTTATTTTATTTTTGATACAGAGTTGATATATAAGATTTTAAAAATACCAATAACAAAGAAAAATGATATATAAAATTTTAAAAATATCAATAACAAATAAAATATTTCACAAGAAGGCTCGACTTATTGAACGTTATTGGCGATAAGGGTTCTTGAACGATCTGCAATGGCACATCTCGCTAGGGTTTACATTGTGGTTGCATACGCAGGGGACGAATCATCCCAAATTCCACCGAAAGCTGTGGTTTTGCGTTCTCAAAATGTGCATGCGCTGATTCTACGCGGACTTTTCCAGCAAGACGGCACAAGAAAGGGTATCTTCGTTGCAGAATCCACCATTGTTCCTGCGACTGGCCTCCTGGGCAGGACATCGACAACCAATATGCCGATCCTCTGGAGCAAGAACCATGGAAAAAAAGGCAACCCCTGCTGCCATTCGACTGCTTACATACAAAACGCACAGAGTAGGGATCTCTCAGCAGAAAGGAAAAATGCTCACATGGGCGTATGGGAAGATGAGAACTGCCATGCGGCTGGCCAGATTAGGGGCCTCCCAACTGATACCAGACAACCCGTTTTGACCGTCTGTGAGCACTGGACGATTGTTGAGAAAAACAACCCAGAACTGTTTCCTGGGATCTTTATGGCGGATGGACAACAGAAGGGACAACTACGCGCTATTGGATCTGGATCAAGCAGATCTTATGATATTATTGTTGAATGTCTTGGATCTGCCGAATTACACACTGGATCTAATATGGCAGTACCTGGAAAATCGCTGATAGGAGGCAGACAACTCTTTTGCACAAGGGGAAGACATATAAACCCTAGATCTGCCATCGATCCGCCAAATCTGGCTTACAATCTAGTAAAACGGGCCAGGATAAGGTTGATCCGTCATGCATGAATACAAATCTGATGCAAATCTTTATCAGATCGATAGAAGGCAGACATTGTTGTGTACAGATTAGGAAAGGGATGAGCGTTCAAGAGTGAAAAAAGGAGATCCAGAGCAAACTGGGAACTCCAGTAACATACCAAAATCTAATATTTTCAGGACTCTGCTTGCAGGACCAACACACACTCCAGCGCTATGGAGTCGTTAAAGATTCAACCATCATCCTCAACTTGGCACTGCGAGGCGGGTGCAAGGGGGCCAGCTCAAAAATCACAGGCTCTTTTCGCGACGCAGTGAAAGGAAAGGAACCATTGCAACACAGACCAACACCTACAACAAAGCTACCAGGTCCCTACATTGTGGAACAGAAGCCGGAATCACCTATGCGTACGGTATCTCTGTCGGAGGTAACGAATCTATAAACAGATTTAGCTCACAATGCTGTTATATGTAGATTTAATGGTTTTTGGCCAAAAGCGGATGCACTGCATCAATGGATTTTCACATCATGGTCACCTAACTATGAAATATATCTATGCCCTAAGGGTTTTTTCATAGTTAGATTTAGCACAGAACTGGAACGAGACAACATCATTAATCAGGGGCCATGGTTTTGGGGCAATGTTGGTCTCTTTATCACCCCTTGGTTTCCAGACTTTGATGCCAATACCATGATAGTATCAATAATGCCAGTTTGGGTAAGATCGCATAACCTCCCACTGCGTTTTTGGCACCAAAAAGTTTTAACAGACATTGGGAACTCCTTAGGCAAGTACCTTAAAACAGATGAAAATAGAGCTATCCGGGGAATCTTCACATATGCCAGAATATGTGTAGAGGTGGACCTAAGTCAAGGACTACCAGATCACATCACATTGAATTTTAATAATTCATTGTGAACACAACCGCTTGACTATGAGAACACAACATTCAGATATTGTGGCTGCTTGTAGATAGGGCACCTACAATATGCCTGTCCATTGGCTAGTAAGGAGCCAAAAGGGAATAAGAGACAACAGGAAAAACCCAAAGGTTGGCAGCATACCGAACCGCTGGAGGAGGAGGAGGAGGAACTGAAGACAAAACCCACAGACATGCAAATGAGACAAGAAAACATACAGAAAGAGAGCGCTCGGGGGCCTAATTTGGGGCCAAACAACTTGATACAGCAACAAGAATTATAGCTGGAAATAAGTGGCACCAAACAAGCACATAGTACCGAAGGATCGGAATCTGATAAAGAACAATCAATGAATATAGAGGAAAACCAACGTGCTGTAATTGTTCCCACTCCCAACACTGGAGGGTGGCGAAAAGTGGAGAAGAAAAGGGGCAGGAAAGTATAGGCCTGCTGGCATAATATTTCTTTTCTTGTTATTTTTCTATTCTTATGCGTCCTGATTTTCAGGAACAACACATATGCATATGCTATAAGCATCTACAAAATGTAATTTTCTTCATATGAATAAAATTACGATTTTTTTCCTAAGTGAAAAAATAAAATAAAATATTTCACTAAGGATTTTAACATGAAACAAATATAAAGGTAGAAAATTTGAAAAAATTCTTATTCTATCAATAATTACTTTCTAATTCAATGTATAAGGGATATTTGTGATTATTTCAATCTTTAATATGAATTTGATATGTAATATTTCGAAAATATTAATAATAAAAATAATTAAATATAATGTGGAAAACATGAATTATAAATAAAATATTTCAATGTCAATTATATATACATTAAAATATTTCAATGTTATATGGGCCCACAAGAAAGAAAATATATATAATTAAATATTTTATTTTAATTTTTTATAACATTTTTAACCTAAATTTAAATTAGTTCTTAAATTCAACTCGGGATCTATTAAGTCCCAAGAAAGATCAAATCACGTTTGAGTTTAGTGGATCCCGTAGATTATGAATTAAGATTGAATCTAGACTTGTTTAGATTTAAGTTTAAAATATTTATAAACTTAAATTTAATATAAATATTTAGTTTGAGTTTAGTGGATCCCGTAGATTATGAATTAAAGATGAATCTAGACTTGTTTAGATTTAAGTTTAAAATATTATAAACTTAAATTAATATAAAATATTTAATTATACATACCGTCTTTTTGCATTACATCGAACTTACACATCTCTTGATTGTTACCCATCTATTGCATAAAATCAATTGAATTTCAATAAGCAAGTGACTAAACAATACCAATACCAAATGATTAAAACACTAGCCAGATGGTTAACTGCCTTCCATGGTACAGAGGTCGACTTCATGCCCTGGCAGTGCTGTTGATGGCTCTATTTTAAATTGTGGCTAAGGATCTCACTCCGATCTGAAGGAAGTAAAAGTACGCAAAGCGACCCTCATATCTGCTTATAAATGCATCGGCTAGTTGACTTGACAAGCCTCATGGATAAGGGGAATTTGGACTGATTTCCAGTTGAATCTAACTAATTTCCAGAATTGTGGGATTTCACATAGTCAACCTAGGCTGACCAATATTTTCCATGATTCGGCATAATGGGTCAACCTGATTTGTTATGCTGGTGGGGTTGTTCAGATTCGATGAGTTCTGGTAAAATGACCAAGTTTGATAGCTACGGTAAACATTAAACCTATATATTATGAAGGATTAAAGATATTTCGAAAAAAAAGGGAGAATCAACGCAGAATAAAAACAATGAAAGCCAAAGAGAAACCAACATTATACGATGTGATCCAGAGTCCCTGAAAAGTGATGCAAACTCGCAGAGAGAAGTCCATGCTCCAAAACCCTGTTTGATGTTCTCTCTCCTGCAGGAAAAATCTCCTCCAAGCATCCAATACTCACCTTCAAATTCCAGTTTCTCCAGGAGACCATTGCAGTGATAGCGACACGGTACAGAGTCATATAGTGGATGATCTCTGATTGTTCTGTAAGACATCATTGTTATCTCACAGACTTTATTCTACTATTGTGGTGCCAATCACCATAGTGTCGTATATCCTCTCACAAACTCTGAGAAATCATGTCTTACTGTTCTAAATAGAGATTTTATGTTTAGTATTTTTCTCTTGTTTAAGTCAGCGATTTCTTTTTATCTTATTATGTTTTTGTTTTCTTTTTCGTTGCATCGAGGGTGTACATTTCTCATTGCCTTTAGAAACCTCGACGTTTCCTCTATAAATAGCCACGTTTCGCAAAAATCTCGAGCAGTTTCTCTCAAAATGGGTTACGCATTAAGAAATTGAAAGCTCATGCTAGGAACGACGTAACTAACAGGATGTCCGTTTCTTATGGATTCATGTAATAACGTGGTCTTAACATCAGATTTTGTTTACATAGGCTTTCAAAATTTTCCAGTAGGTGCCCGGTAGAAGTGAGTGAGTTTGTGCCAGTAGTGGAGACGCTGTAGTAGTAGGATAAATTTCAGGTTGGGCACGGGCAAATTCAAAATTGGATGTGTTCGAGTGACGAGCTGTAACAAATGAGAAAATTTGCTCTGGCTGCTTTTAGTTTTTTCTTTTACAAATCTGTGTTTTTACTACTGGTTTTTTTCGAACCGTCTTGTGTGCTGTATTGTATTGTGCACCTTACAATATAGATGTGGATACGATAGGGTAAATGATATGTTGCCCGTATCATTTCCACCTAGTAAACGGCCGAATGCGCACCTTTAACAATTTGACCTACTCGAAGGTTTGATTCATTATGATTTGAGCAGAGCAATGCAATCAATAAGTGAATTTACCTTGAACGATTAGTTTTTGGGCTGATGTCTGTGATATGTGTGCTACTAAAATTGCATACTCAATATGAATGATTAGCTTTTGTAATTTAGAAAATGACAATCTCTGTGGTCCGTCAGTGTTGGTTGCTAACAAGGAATATGTTGGTTATGATGTCTGTGAACCAGATACTAGTTGAAGACAGAAATAGTGGTATGCTGTTTACTGCAGGGAATAATTCACAGATGGTGATTTCATTTTTTGTATGAAAGGCATTTTGATTGGTAGACTTGACTTTGTGCTCACTGAGCTAGGAGATTACTTTACTTGAAGCTCTGATACAAGCATTAAAGAATTATATTAAATTGACATAGTGGCTCCTTGGTCAGCAAACTGTACACTATTTTGTATATGGACTGTGATGGTATGATGATTTGTGAAAATTAAGAAATGGGATGCAAGAGACATCTCGAGGAGTTTGCAAGAGATGTTGATTTGTATGCCTCTTTTTGATGTATGAAAGCCTCATGTCCAATTTGTCTTTTCTCTTGATCGTTTTGTTTGAGGGCTTATCTTGAATTCCTTTTTCCAACTCTATTTGTAGAAATTTATAATTTTAAGAATTAGCTGCTCCTGAATTGAAACGTTTTTCATGGTTCAGAGCTGAGAAGCATGTTCATGAAAAACTAAAATGGAAAGAAATTGAATTGATGTCCACAAAAGATAAAATTAGTTTCAAGGGACACGGAAGTTTTTTATAATAGTTTTACGTCAGCATTTTATTTCACTTTAGATGTGATATATTTTTTTTTTTCTGTGCAGGCTGGTAACCTTTGTATTAACTGCACTTTATATGGGACTTCTGTATGGTCTATACGTGCCTGATTGGCAATATGAAGTGCCAATAAAAGATACATCTAGTTCTCCCTTAAATCTGGGCTCCAAAACATATTTTTTAAGTGTTAATTACTATATATATATATATATATATATATATATATTATTCTGTTAAACATGACTGAAACTCTTTTGTTTGCATTGAATTTTCTCACATTTGTCTAGTTTTATGTTTTTTCATGTTTAGTTTGTCTTTAATGTTAGGAATCAGGATGAAGGGGTAATTGTTTTGAACATAAATATATAAATAATATTAATATAATTAAATAATTAATAATTATTATGATAACGAAAGGACATGTCATAAAAGACATGACTATTCATGAAAGGGCATCCTGCCTTATTTATATATATTGGGCCTCATTGTATAATCAATATCAATTCATTCATACATTATTCAATATATTATTTTTTCCTTAATGGGATTACTTTATATTCCAAGTCTTTTGGATTATTAGCTTACTTGAAGTCGGATAAACATAACAATCCATAAATTTTAAGTAAATTAAATTTGTCCAATCTCATAGTGTATAAAATTAAGAGCCCATCAATTTTTCAAAATAATACCTCATATGACTGCTAGGTAGAATTAAAAGTAATCCTTGAATAGACGCACAAATGTTAGCCCACTCTTCGTGGCTAAACATAACAATCCATAAATTTGAAGTAAATTAAATTTGTCCAATCTCATAGTGTATAAAATTAAGAGCCCATCAATTTTTCAAAATAATACCTCATATGACTGTTAGGTAGAATTAAAAATAGTCCTTGAATAGACGCACAGATGTTAGCCCACTCTTCGTGGCTACTAATCTTACAGATTAGTTTGTTTTGTCGAGAAATCTCCTCTATCCAATCTTTGTAGAGGACTTTGGGGTTAGCCATGAATGGGATACTTGCTTTTCACCCAAGTGACTTGGGTTCATATCTCGACAAGGGAACCACTATGTGCTTGGAGGATTACTTGGAAGGTGTTTTGGAATCTTTTCATATACCAAGTGACTAAAATTGGGTCAGCACGAATGAAAGGAAGCAACAAATGAAGAAGAAAATGTCCAAGCACAGGAAGGATAAGAAGCTATATGCAAGGAGTAGAGATGGGAGTTCTGATAAGGATTAGAGGTTCTAAATATGTTATCCTTCTTATTTTATGAAGACTTTGTATGTGATACAAAGGTGAGGTTGAACAATACGCAGGGTCACAAAGTGAAGATCGAGGCAGGACGTAGGAGGTGAAGAAGAAAGTAAAGAGGTGTAACCACAACTTGCTGAACCCAAGGGCTTAGGGAGAGCATGAATAGGGATTGTTAGCCTATGTACAAAAACGCAGAGATACATACATGAATGACAAGAAAACATCAGGCTTTAACTAGGTAGAGAGACCATAAAACAAATGCAAATTGTTTGCAGATGACATAGATGAATCAATAAAGTGATAGGGAGAGATTGTAGAGAGTGGAGGAGTTAATTTGCTTTGATACCATTGTCATGCTAGGATGGTAAGTCTCAAACTTGAAATAATAACTATTAACCACACACACACACACACAGATATATATATAAGGATGTTATGACCTTTGGTTTCGACTTCCAAGGTCTGATGCCTATTCCTATTTTAATGTTTTGTATCATAGTTATTAGAACCGGGTCAGGCGTTGAACCGGTAGACCCTTCGGAATAGGAATCGGTCAAAAACTGGTTGAGTAAAAATACATAAAATATTCAAATTTGAAAGAAAAACATATATATTCATGTGCATCCATATAAATTCAAACCACTTATACACAAATATGAAAAAGTTTTCATTTATATAACAAGTAAGAGTGCATAATATGATAATACCAAAAGACCACTTAGTGCAACACATGCCTCGAATAACATACATCAAGATACAAACTATAAATGCTCTCTGATACATAAAACTACAATACTATTAGTACTAAATTACTAATCAGAATCAACATCCTCATCTTCATCCTTAGAATTAGCAGTAGCAGACTAAGGGTCTATAGTGGCATTTTGACTTGATTCACTTGGCCTTGAAGGTGGAGCTGGAAGTGGGTCCAAGTCCATCCAAGAAAGATCTTCATTGTCAAATGCCGGTTTCTGGGTCTCCACAACCCACTCTAATGATGGATCAAAGTCATCCAAAGTTATGTTGCTTGATTTAGGTGTCTTGTCCAGTAACTAGTTTCGCCTCAACCTAAGGTTGTACTAAACATAAGCAATGTCATTCAACCATTTTTTCTCCGATCAGTTCCTCTTCTTGGTGTGTGTTTGCTCAAAAACACTCCAATTCCATTCACACCTCGAAGCCTTAACAAAGAAAAATATTAAAAAAAAATAATAAAAAAAATCGCTTCAATGGGCCCCACACATGAGTTGTTAGGCGACTGCATTGAACTGACCGGTTTGGTACCGTTTGGCAAAAATGGTTGGTTCAGTACTAAACCGACCTTTTTGGTCTGTTGCACCGGTCCGAACTGGTTTAGGGTTGAAAAAAAATCTGATCGGCTAGTCCAAACTAGTTTGGTTCGGTCTTGATAACACTGATTCGTATTTTCATATTTATATTTGTTAGTTTTTGGTAGCATCGGAAGTGCTCTAGGCTTGAAAATTGGTGGAGAAGCTAAGGAACATGAGTTCTGTTAATTTTAGATATGTTCTATGCTTAGAAAAATTTATTTCAATTTTCACAGTTAGCTCAATGCCTTTTCCAAATTAGCAATCACATCAACATAATAGTAAATTGCAGATAGAACATAAAAACAAATCATAGAAGACAAGCCAAGACAAGAGGACACGAGATGTGGTGCTAGCTAGGGACGAATCCCAATGTGGGGAAACCCTTGATCAATTCTTCTTAAATGTTTTTCAATAGTTCAACAGAGAGAGAGAGAGAGATAGTACATTTACAATAGAAGTCAACACTTTGACTTATCTAGATGAGAGCATAGATCATCTCTAAGAAGATGATATATGAGATTAGTTGAAGACATGCTGCCTCAACTGATTCTCCAAGATGACTCCTGCATCATGCTGCACCTCACTGTGCTTGTTAAAATTGGCAACTAGGGCCAAACTCCATGTGGGTCAGCTTATTCATGGTTGATAATATTTTTCCTAGATTTCTCTCGTCGAGAGGTGTAGGATTGATTTAAAGATCATTTGATTTCGATAAGTATTTATGTAGGCTCAGATGCCTAACAGACACATCTATTCATCTTCAATGTTTGGATATAAATACAGGATGCCTCCTCCTCATTTGGACACTCACTTCTCATCATATCTCTCTCTCTCTTGCGCAGAAAAGAGTCTCTTCTCTCTCCTGCACAGAAAGGCTCTCTCTCTCATACATGTGGAAAAAGGACGCAGACTTTTAGGGCTAAAGCTACAGAAAGGAACTTTGACCAGTGTTGACCAGCGTGGGATTCTTTTTGAATGCGAGTTTGGTGTGGCTGATCCTCCCTAGAAGGCTGCAATTTTTGGCACAGGAATCAAGGTGATTTGACTCTGGTTTGACAGATATTGACTGCCCTAGTTTAGGGTTGATCTAGGGTTTGATGCCGCTGATATAAATCAGTTTTTTGTACTATTCCTCTCTGCTGAATTATTGAAGATAAAAGAAGATTTGATCAAAGGGTTTGCCCATATTGGGGTTTGTCCCTTGCTAGCCGCCACATCTCGTGTCTCTTGTCTTGGCTTGTTTTCTGTTGATCGTTTAAATGTTCTATCTGCACTTTTCTTAATGTACATGTGATTGCTAATCTGTGGATAATAATAATAAAACAAGTAAACTGCTCTAAGCATAGAACATGCCGTAATTTAACATGGTATCAAAGCTGAGGTAAAGACAAAGCCCAAGCAAGAGCTAGAGCAAGAGCAATCACCGAGGAGAAGGTTGGCAAGGCTATCGTAAAGAAATCATGGGGTCCTCAACACACTTCCCTACTGAAGACAAACTCCATGAGAAATCTGACTATCACTGATGGAAGATGTCTCTCGGTCTAACACTAGAAGAGAAGGAAGTGTTGGATCATGTGAGAGGTGGGATTGTTGAGCCTCCATCAAATGCATCCACTGCTGCTAGGAACAAATGGACCAAGGGAGAAGTCAAAGCAAGGAAGATCATCCTGGACTCTATCAACAAGCGCTTGGTGGCCTATGTTTCCGAGCTAAACACCTCCAAGGAAATCTACAATAGACTGGTGAGTTTATTTAAAGTTAATGATGCAAATCAAGTCTTGTTTCTTAGAAATAAGCTGAAGGAAATTAAGAAGGGCAAAGACGAGAGTATGCAAGCATATTTCTTAAGAATCACCAAGATCAAGAATGATCTCCTATCTATCGGGGAAGTAATTCTTCACAGGGAGATGACACTCACAACTCTTGGAGGACTACCATCTGAATGGTATATATTCATGACTACTCTTCTCAACAATAACGTAATTCCTGGATTTGAGGAATTAATGGCCAGATGCATTCAAGAAGAAACAAGGATGGAAGAGCAAGAAATGCCCATACTTAAAGGTCATCCCTCTGCCTTTACTTCTCATACTAAAAGAAGAAGCAATTCCGGGGCTAAATTCAAAGGAAAGGCTGGACCAAAGGGTGGCAGAAAAGGATGATGTTTCAATTGCAATAAAACTGGTCACTATGTAAGGGAGTGCCCTGATAAAAGGGACTCACACTAGGACGATGATCAAATTCCCTCTCAAAGCAATCAAAGGAATGGCAAGTCAAATGGCAGAGGTAAAAGAAGTGTTGGAAATCAAGGAAAAGGACAACCATTCAAGAAGGTAAGAAATTCCAAGTATGAATCTAACACTGTTGACAATAAGCAAGATGAATATTATCTACTAGCTGCTCTATCTACCTCTGCTCCCCTAGACTCACTGGGAAATTGGCTTATTGATAGTGGTGCTTCAAGGCACTTCACTGGTTACAAAGAAGCTCTCTATAATCTAGTAGAGAAAGAAACCAACCTAGAAATTATTATTGGAGACAATTCAAAATATCTCGTGAAAGGTGTAGGAAACGTCACTCTACAATTAAATCAGTGTAATACCATCCACTTACAAGATGTATTATATGTACCTGATCTAAAAAAGAACCTGGTGTCCATTTCGGCAATGGAAGACAAAGGCTACAAGGTGGCTTTCAGCGATGCCAAGGTACGTGTATGGAAAAATAACTTTAAAGATGCTTTTACTCTTGGGTTTCGAGTTGATTCATTATATCAGGTCGGAGGAAGTCCATTGGGTGTCATGTCTTGTGACACATCTCTTCAGTCCGAACTATGGCATCAGAGGTTTTCTCACCTTCATTATAAAGCTCTACCTGATGTAAGAAAAATGGTAACCGGGATGCCCGAGTTCAGATTAGAGCAAGAAGGTGTATGTCTAGGATGTGCTAAAGGAAAGCTCAAAAGGGGACCATTCCCCTCAAGCCAAAGCAAGACCTCTCATATATCACAGTTGGTTCACTAAGACATATCCGGTATGATACCTGTGAACTCCTTGGGAGGATATTTATATTACCTCATCTTTACAGATGATTATTATCGCAAGACTTGGATATATTTTTTGAAAAAGAAGGATGAAGTGTTCTCCTGGTTTTGACACTTCAAAGCCTTGATCGAGAATCCAACCGAAAAGAAGATCAAGATCCTAAGGACTGATAATGGGACTGAATATGAATCCAATGAGTTTCATGACTTTTGAAAAGAGGATGGCATTAAGAGGGAGACCACTACACCATATACTCCTAAGCAGAATGGTGTGGCGGAAAGGAAGAACCGTATGATTGTGGAGGCTGTCCGTGCTATGCTCCATGATCAAAGACTTCCGAAGTTTCTATGGGCTGAAGCTGCAAACACCGCCGTATATGTACAAAACTGATGCCCTCATCAAACATTGGGTTCCAAAACTCCTGAAGAAATGTTCACCGGTAAGAAACCTGACGTATCTCATTTTATAGAATTTTTGGAAGCCCCGTATATTTTCATGTGCCTGGGTGCATCTAGTAAGAAAGGAATCTTTGTGGGTTATAGTGAAAATACTAAGAGCTATAGAATCTATGTAGCTGGTCAAAGGGAAGTCGAGATTAGTCATGATGTCACCTTTGATGAAGATATGTCCCTTAGCAAGGTGGACTGTCTTCCTACTTTGAGGAGCTATCTAGAAGTTGACACCAGGGAACCGAAAGAAAAAGAAGATGAGACAATGTCGGATGTGGAAGAACCCCTGGATCCTATTGATCGTCCTCCGCTTGAGCCTTCCTCTTCAAGGAAGAAGCCCTCATGGCTTAGTGGGGCACTTGACGACACTGAAGGACACACAGCACCCCAGGGAACCTTTTGTGAAAGTAACAAACTGAATAGGTATCAGGAATACCTGACTATCATGAGCACGATCATGCAAAATGAGCCTTCATCATTCACAGATGCCGTCAAGCATCAAGTATGGAAGGATGCTATGATTGAAAAATATGAGTCTATTATGAAGAATGATGTCTGGGATATAGTCCCCGACCCTAGAACAAGGAAGTTGTCACTTCAAAATGGCTTTACAAGATAAAGCATGCTGTTGATGGAAGTGCAGAAAAGTATAAGGATCGTTTTGTCGCTCATGGCTTCTCCTAGAAGGAAGGTATAGACTACGACGACATATTTGCACCTGTTGCTTGATATACCACCATCCGCTTGATTATAGCCCTTGCTGCTTTGTAAGGATGGAATCTACATCAGATGGATGTCAAGACTGCGTTCTTACATCGTTCGATCAAAGAAGAGGTCTATGTGGACCAACCCTAAGGATTTGAGATTTATGATCGAGAATCTCATGTGTGCAGGTTGAAGAAGGCCCTCTATGGGCTAAAACAAGCACCCCGAGCATGGTATGAGAGGATCGATAGCTACTTGGTGAAGCTGGGATTCACTAGAAGTGAAGCCGATCCTAACCTTTACTTTAAGGTTATAGATGACAAGCCTCTCATACTGGTGCTATATGTTGACGACCTCTTTCTAACAGGTGCAGATCCTCTCATTCACGAATGTAAGAGGGAGCTGGCTTCTGAGTTCGAGATGAAAGACCTAGGACTTATGCACTATTTCGTAGGACTGGAAGTCTGGCAGAAACCAGGGGAGATTTTCCTATCTCAAGGAAAATATGTGGTGAAGATATTGGAGAGATTCGGCATGGTAGACTGCAAGCCTGTAACCACCCCGATGGAGCTTGAATTCAAGAAGTTAAGAAATAGTGTTGCTGGACCTGTTTTACGAAATAACACCGAGTATCGTCGACTCGTCGGAGCATTGATGTTCCTAGTGAACTTTGGTCCAGATATATGCTTTGCAGTCAACATGTTGAGTCAACACATGGTTGAACCTCACCACATACATTGGATTGGTGCCAAGAATCTGTTGAGATATCTTCGTGGCACAATTACTTATGGGTTAAGATACATTGCCGAAAATGTGAGACTACTTGGATATGCTGATGCTGATTGGGCAGGCAGTGTGGTGGACTGTAAGAGCACTTCCGGGTGCTGTTTCTCCTTGTGATCTGCTTCGATATCTTGGATGAGCAGGAAGCATACGTCGATGGCTCCGAGCACCACCAAGGCAGAGAACATTGTTGCTAGCATGGACTCCTGTGAGACAGTCTGGTTACGAAAGCTCTTCAAGGAGCTGTTTGGATTTACATTGGATACCATCGTGATCCCGTGTGACAACCAGAGCGGGATTCATTTATCAGAGAATCCCGTATTCCATGATCGCTCCAAGCATATCGATATTAGATACCACTATATTTGAGATATGGTGCAGCGGGGAGCGATAAGGCTCCAACATATCGGTACAAATGAACAGGTTGCTGACATTTTGACAAAGCCCTTAGGAGAGGTCAAATTCTTGACTTTCCGAGAACGACTTGGAGTCGTTTAGAGACCCTCTTTTGAGGGTCAAGTATGATGTACTGAGCTCTGGGAGCTCTATGGGGGGCAGGGTACTTCTTGGAGCAACATATGACCACAGGGTAACTCACCATCCCCTGTTGGTGCACTTTGTACAAGGTAAAAGCTTCAACCTTCCCTTGACACCCTGTGGCGACTATGGAACAGGATGATTAGTTCTCTTGTGAGCCAGGATGATTCGTTCTCCATGGCGATTGTGGAACAGGATGATTTGTTCTCCTGTAGGCCTGGATGATTAGTTCTCTGTGGAATCCACTGGGCAGAATGATTCGTTCTCTCGTGGACAGGATGATTAGTTCTCTTGTCAAGGCATCCTACCGATGCAGTTTAGGACTCATGGGAAGTACCTCTCATCTGATCAATGAGCAGGGAAATGAGGATAGGGACCATAGTAGTTCTATCGGTGGACACATCGTTGTGTCTATCGTACTCCCTATGCTAGGATGACCTCAATTGATTTGGGATCAATGATATTGGTCTGGGTCCAGTGAGTGGTACACCCTCTGAAACTAACTTCAGGTCAGTAGAGGACTGGTCTGGGACCAGTGAAAGTGGTACACACTCCAAACTGACTTCGGGCAGTGGAGGATGGTATGATACATCCTTGATCACTTCTTCTTCTTCATAGT
>APFE030157926.1:31048-66881 GCA_000404065.3 Pinus taeda
GAAGATAAAAGAAGATTTGATCAAAGGGTTTCCCCATATTGGGGTTTGTCCCTGGCTAGCCGCCACATCTTGTGTCTCTTGTCTTGGCTTGTTTTCTATTGATCATTTAAATGTTCTATCTACACTTTACTTAATGTACATGTGATTGCTAATCTGTGGATAATAATAAGAAAAACAAGTAAACTGCTCTAAGCATAGAACATACCATAATTTAATAGTGCGACACCATGTTGCACCCATCATCGTAATGTTGGACCTCATCACTGTTGCATGGTGCACCTTATGCTGCACTGCTGTCCCATGTGCCATTGTTGAATCATGTTGTCATACATCATGTCTCATGTGCTTGCAGCACCATGCTTGCCACTGCTATCCATGCTGTCCATGCTTACCATGGTTGTAACTTGTCACACTGGTCATTGTTGTTGTTGTCCATGCTTGACATGCTTACCATGCTTGTCATGCTGGTCATGGTTGCTGCTGTACATGCTTGTTGCTGTCACACTTGTGCCACTACTGCACAATTGTCATTGTTGTCCTATGTCATTGGGCTGTCCCATCATAGTTGCTGCCCCAACATGCTATTGTCCTATCATAGTTGTTGTTCCTATGAGTGCTTGCTTTCCCACTATTTGTTGTACCAAGCACCATGCCTAGCTGTCCCATTTATCTTAGCATATCTTGCTATCCCATTTATTATGCAATTGTCCCTTGCCACTACTGCCTAGATATATGGCTGTAGCTGCTGTCCCTAACGATCATACTATACCTTGTAGATGTCACCTTGCTGTTGTCCCATCATAGTTGCTGTCCCAACATGCTGCTGCCCCATCATAGTTGCTGTTCCTATGAGTGCTTGTTGTCCCATTGTTTGCTGCACCAAGTAGCCCAGCTTTTCCATTTACCTTAGCATATCTTGTTGTCTTGGGCATGTTTGAACCCTCAAATTCTCCTCAAACAGTCCTCCCTTTCAGCAGGATTAAGCTCGCGTCTAGGGCACCTTATGCTTGTGGCTAGGGCATCATTGGTGTGTTTAGGACAACGTCTATCTTCATCTTAACAACGGCAAGGATACCCTTGAGATAGCGTAGGTTAGGGTTGTCTTAGGATAGCGTTAGGGTTGCCTTATTGGATGCGTTAGGGTTGCCTTTAGGACAATGTTTAGGGCAGTGCGTTAGGGGAACTTTTAGGTCCGCATTAGGGCGGCCTTTAGGATTGTGTTAGGGCAACTTTGAGATCTGCGTTAGGGCAGCCTTTAGGTTTGCGTTAGGGACTTCCCTTTGACAACGTCTAGGGCTTCCATTGATAGCTATAGAAACCTACGTAGAGACTTCCTTTTGACTGCGTCTATGGCTAGGACATCTCCTCTAGGGCACCTCCCTTAGTCTTCTTTCTTCCAACGTCTAGGGCTTCCACTCTTAGATTTCTCTTCCATTAAAACCCAAGACAAGTATAGAGAAATCAAGATAGAAGTGTGTGAGAAATGACTCTCATGTCATCTCCTTTTATGCTAAAACATTGAGCACATGTGGGTTTATTTGGTTGCTGGCAGACCTTGACGAATTGTCTTATAACATAAATAAATTCAGAACTCCATGAATACTTATCAGAATAGGATGATCTTTAGATCAATCTACACCTTTTGATGAGAGGGATTTAAGAAAAATATCAACTGCCATAAATAAGATGGCTCACATGGAGTTTGGACCTAGGTACCGATTTTAACAAGTTCTAAATAAGCCTGAAACTGTTTGGTAAAATTCCACCCGGATTGTATTTTTATTAAAATAATTAATATTTTTAATGGAGTTCTTAAGTCTAAACTCAGGGAAGTTAAAATATTAATGGGTATTAATCAAAATATGGGTGAGAATGATTTAGAAGGCAGATCAAGTCATGTTTTAATCTTAGCCGTTGATTAGAGACTTAATTTCGGTTGTTGAAGACTCAACAGGGAAAGTATAAAATGGAGGCTTGGTTTTCATTTGAAAACACACACAGAGAGATTGAGGAAATCGATTTTTTGAGGTGAGAAGTTCTTAGGAGGAAAATTGATTGGGGAGATCTTGCAGTTGAGGGGCAGAAAGAATCGGGAGAAGAACTTTTTGGAAAAGACAGAACAAAGAGGCAGAGAGACCTTGCAGAGAGGCAGCGCAGTAGCTAGGAGATTTGACGCAGAAAAGCTACCTGTCACACAGAATCCATCACTGTTGAAACAACCGAAATTGACTGGAACTGCCGAAACTACTGGAACAACTGGGAGCGCTGACGCAGAAAAGGTGCTTGTGAGGCAAAATCTAGAAATATCAGAATAGCCGGAACTTCCGGGAATTTTCAAAACTGTTGGGAACTGCTAGAACAACTGGGAGAGTTGATGCAGAGGGCAGAGAAGGTGACGCAGGGATGACACAAAAATCGCCGGAGTTAGCCATTCTTGTGCTGAATCTGCTAGAATTCTGCCTGGTGAAGTGAGGTAAAACTCACTCAGATTTCTTGCCAGTATTTTCTTTGTAAAGGATTGCTAGATGAACATCCTAAATTTGTATTCAGATATTTCTCTTGAATAATAATAAACCCTTAGAATTGTTGCACAAATTTTTTCGCATTTTGTTTTTCTGGGGACTATTGTGTCCAAAAATAAGTGTGTCCTATGTATCTTTTTCTTTTCTTTGTTTTATGTTTCATGAGATCAAATATTTAATAAGTGTAGGTTGTAGAAGTAATTTGCTTCTGTATTCAAAAGAGTAACTTGATGAATGTAATTTAAAAATCAAGTAGGTGAAGTAGATTCAGATTTGCTGCAATAGGGGTTCCTTCAAGGCTAGGAATTTTCACATGGTATCAGAGGGTTGATTTTGAGATAGGAAGAGAAGATCAAATGTTGAGCAGTGAGGCAGAAAGCTGCACTTTGCAGCAATTCGAATCCCCCACTTGCAGGGATTGCACAGTCCTTGTTGGAAGCAGATCTGAGGAAATCTCTCTCTGAGTGAGACGACAGAGAGGTACAATTTCTTGTTTGTGAGTTTGCAGTGGCAGAGGGACTAACATAGAGCCTCAACGCAATGCTTGAGGGGTGCAGTTTCTGTCGGGGCATAAATCCGCTGGAAAAGAACTAAGACACATAGAAGGGGAATTTTCTCCTCAGAGAACTTTTCGCCAAGAAGTTCGAATTTCTCACTTGCTGAGCAGTGTTAAGCAGTGACTAGAGGAGTCAGTTCGACAGTTGGGTGAGATGGCATCACATGGGATTAGAGATCAAGATAGGTTGGAAGGAGCTTCCAACTCTGTCATATGGAAGACTAGAATCATAGCTATTATGGAGGAACATGATGTCGAGACCTATGTCAATAGTGTTGTAGCTGTTCTTGCTAACAACAATCAAAAGAATACAAGGCCGAGTAGGGGAAGGCAAAGAGGCTCATTCTTGATGGAGCTCGAGATCATGTGGTCTCACACTTGCAGGGCAAGGATACAACCCGACAGATGTGGGAAGCGTTGTCTTCTTTGTATGAAAGCTCTTCTGAATAGCAGAAGATGTATTTGGAGCAGAAGGTGCATCAGACTTTGATGTAGAAAGGAGAAGGGGTGAACATCTATCTTTAGCATCTTTAGGACAGACTAGCTTGCTGCAGTGGGATCCACTCCTCAGCCAACTGTGATGGTGAGGATATCCATGAATGGAGTATCAGATGAATGGCAAGTTTTCGTCCAAAGCATATTGGGCAGGGAAAACTACCTTCATGAGAGGAGATGTGGGTGACTCTTCAACAATAGGGTTAAGGAGGGACCTAGTGAAGGTCAACCGCAGTGGCAGCAGTGAGAGTGGCTCAAAGACGAAGGAGGAGGAGGAGAATGCAGCTCTAGCATTAGAGGGATAGTAGAAGCTGAAGCGAAAGGAGGACATTGGTGAAATGTTAGTTGTGGCGATTTGCATCACTATGCATCCCAGTATCGTTTGAAGAAAAATGACACGGATGAGAAACATGATCCTAAGGCTGCTTCAACAAATATTGACAAGGATGAGTCTTCCTTGAGTGCCCACGCATCTCCAGGAGGGAGATGGGGCAACATTGAGTTGTAGTTGGGAGGACTACATGTGGGCAAGATCCTTGAAGAGTCCACCTCTTGGATTAATTCCTTGCTACAGGAGCCCAAGATTCAGCAGTAGTGTGATGGACTTAGTGTCAGATGATGTAGTGGATTGTTTAGAGGACAGATGCAAGTAGCTTGGGTCCAGAGACTGATCATTGTAGAGTAATGTTGGCAGCAGTGCAGTTGGCACAGTGCAAAAGTCAGCAACAGTGCAGAAGATCTAGAGGGTGAGAGACTAGTAGCAGTCATATTCCAACATTCATTGTATTATGCTGAACACAATTAAGTTCATCTAATTTTGGATGTTTTTCAGTTGATTCTCTCAGCAACAGAGATGCAATACAGATGCAGAGTTAGCAGTGGTAGTGCTAGCAACATAGCAGATGCAGCGTTTGAGAGGGAGTTGTAGTACAGATGTAGCAGTGGCAGTGGCAGTGTCATGGGCAGCAGTACAGTAGCAGTAGTAGCACAGTGTTTGTGGCAACAACAATGCAGAAAGGAGGTGCTTCAGTAACAGAGTAGCATGCAGGTGGACATTTTTGCTAGAGCACTTTCCTCGCTAAGAGGGAGTGTTAGTTTTTGGTAGCATCGGAAGTGCTCTAGCCTTGAAAGTTGGTGGAGAGGGTAAGGCACGAGTTCTAAAGAATCCAGAAACCATTTGGTGAAATTCCACCCGGATTGTATTCTAATGGAGTTCCTATGTCTAAAATTAAGGAAATTAAAATATTAATGGGTATTAATCAAAATATGGGTAAGAATGATCTAGAAGGCGGATCAAGTCATGTTTTAATCTTAGCTGTTGATTAGAGACTTAATCTTGGTCGTTGAAGACTCAATAGAAAAAGTATAAAATGCAGGCTTGGGGTTCATTTGAAAACACACACAGAGAGATTGAGGAAATCGATTTTCTGAGGTGAGAAGTTCTCAGGAGGAAAATCAATTGGGGAGATCTTGTCGCTAAGGGGCAGAAAGAATCTGGGAGAAGGACTTTCCGAAAAATACACAATAGAGAGGCAGAGAGAGCTTGCAGAGAGGCAACGACGCAGAAAATCTACCTGTCATGCAGAATCTAGAATTGTTGGGAATTGTCGGAACGGCCGGGAGAGCTGACACAAAGGCAACGTAGTAGCCGGGAGAGCTGACGTAGAGGCAACGCAGTCGCCGGGAGAGCTGACATAGAAAAGCTACCTATCATGCAGAATCTAGAACTGTCGGAATTGCCGAAATTGCCAGAACAGTCGGGAGAGCTGGCATAGAGAGCAGAGAAGGTGACGCAGGGTTGAAGCAGCAGAGCTAGCGCAGAAATAGACGGGGTTAGACAGTTTTGTGCCGGATCAGTCGGAATTTTGCTGGGTGAAGTGAGGTAAAATGGCTCAGATTTTGCGCCAATATTTTCTTTGTAAAGGATCGCTAGATGAGCATCCTAGGTTTGTATTAAGATATTTCTCCTGCATAATAATAAATCCTTAGAATTGTTGCACCGATTTTCTTGCATTGGGTTTTTTCACTGACTATTGTGTTGAAAAATAAGTTTGTCATATTTATCTTGTTCTTTGCTCTATTTTCTGTTTCATGAGACCAAATATTTAATAAGTGTAGGCTGCAAAAGTATTTTGCTTCAGTATTCAGAAGAATAACTTGATGAATGTGATTTAAAAATCAATTATGTGAAGTATATTCGGATTTGTTGCAGTAGGGATTCCTTCGAGTCTAGGAATTTTCACAATATTTACAAAATATTTACAATTTCACCCATTCCCTAAGGATTAGGTGTCTAACAATAAGCCACCAATAATTATCAAAGATTCAAAACACTTCTAGACTTTGGATCTAGGGGAAAGGCGAAAAGACTAATGTATGATAAATTTAGACCACCTTGAAGCATTGGACCTGCTACAAAATTGAATTTCCAACATATTGGAAATTCTCTTTTGGAGGTCTTGGGGTCAAAACCCCTTGGGTATTTATCTAGAAAATTATTCGTGCTATTAATGTAACTTTTAAGGGGTTGAGGTAAGTTTCTATAAGCTATTGATGTAATATTCAAACAATTATAACAAATATGAGCTAATACAATGGCAAGAAGCCTTGTTGAGTACCTTTTTGGTGAAATCTGCAATCTAAAAAATTATGAAAGCAATATACACCTACAGGTCTACTCATAGAAACTAGATATACCAATGTAAAATACACAAAATAAATTGAATGAAGTAGATAAATTTATCCCTTGGTTATAATCTAAATTTAGGATCTTTTTTGCAAGGGCTTTACTAGCTAGAAAGAGTGAAAAATTTCAACAAGCTAGCAAAAAAAATAAAATAAAAAAATCAAGGTAAAAATTTGTTTTAGATTTTAAAAACTAGATGGGGGTTGAATAGCGAGCTTTTACCTTTCCTTCTTAACTCGTTGGTTTGTAAAGTTGTGATCACAATGTTTAGTTTTTCAAGCCTTCCCTTTTGATATTAAAGAGTGAGGAGTTGGGGTGAAACTATCCCACTCTCTTAGCCTTGAAATTGCTTACTGGAAGCTCTTGTTCACTAGGAGAGCCCAGGGTTGCGGGGGAGCGCTCCCCCCACCCTCGAATTACTCTTGGAGCGCACTTCGAGCGGGAGCAAATTGGGAGCGACGTGGGTGCGCGCTCCTGCAAAAAATTTTCGCTCCCTGGTTTTTTCATAAATTTTTTGTCACAAACATGTTCCAAATGCAATTTTTTTTCACAAAGATGTTCCAAATGCAACCTAATATTCAATCTTACGACCCTAGTGTTGATATGCAATTCTTGGTAATGTAAAATTTTTAAAGTAAAAGTGACATTCTCCTTTATATTTCATTTTCATCATTTTACTTAAATTTTTAACATTACCATGAAATGATCAGGATGTTTGAGAGTGGTTTCGACCTCATTGGATTTCATACGGAGAAAGCATAATTTTAGATCTCACCCAAAATCTAGCAGACTTATCAGTTTTCCAGGATTTCAGGATTGGGGGGATTGCAATTCTTCCATTGGATTTTGCCATGTACTAGGGTATGGGAATCATATTTAAGCAAGAGCACCAAGCCCTCTATGTACGTTGATGTTAGTGACATTGGTTGTCAAACTCCTCTATCATGACCCTACTAAAAATGTACCTATCACTCAAACAAATTCTTGACTTGACATGCTACATTTTTCTATCTTATGTTAATTGCTTAGAGGGTGATAGTAATGACAATGTTCCCGAGATAGGCAATGATTTTGATGATTTGTAGCTATTTGTTATAGCATGACCTTTCTGGATGTTAGAGGCCATCTACATCCTATTTGTTGATGTATTTTTGGTTCAGAGATGGATTCGACTTGATTCTATTTTGGTTATGTGCACCATTACATGCTACATAAATGAGAACTTGTAACTTGTGGACATGGTTGATGAATATAATAACTTCTAGATGATTGATGTTATATGCCTTAATCCACGTTTTTATGATTTTTATATCTAATTCATCATTCCCACTTTGATCTTGTGATGGAGAAATTGTATCCGCAAAACAAATGTAGAAAGCACAATGATGGAGGCAAAAGATCGAGAAAGGAAAAAATAGAAAAATCAACTCAATATAACTCAAATGCACAAGAGAGTATTTTTTGCAAATTGGTTTCTTTGCATTATGGTATCAAATGTTCTCACAATACACAACAATTACTAGAAGAAAGGCTAAAATTTTATAAAACGTTTTTAATGGCTAGTTTGACTCTCGATAGAAAATAATATTTACTAGTCATCCATATGACAGTGACTTAGTAATTTCTTACTAAAATGTTACATTAAATTCATGATTTTGCTCGCTAAGGGGTCAAATTGACTCCCATAAAACCCAAGGAAGCCCAATGTTCGACTTGCAAAGGATTTGGATGTCAACAAGATGAAGAATACTAGCCTTTAGTGCTCAGTGTTCTCTTCGACCTTTCCAACATCTGTCTCACCCTTTAACTTGACTTTTCCATGCATAGCAACTCGAATTGACCACCTTTTTTAAGGTCTCCAACGCATTGTTGAATTTTCCAATTCTACTACCTAGGTTTGTTGTAACTTGACCTAATTTCTGTGAAAATTTGGAGACCCAAATTTCTACTGCAGCAACTGATTAAGTTTCTTTTATTTGTTAAATATTTGAACAAATTATTTACTGTGTTCTATGGTAAATTTTGAAACCAATACACTGCATTCTTCACTAATTAAATTATATACGGAAACAAGAACTGAGCAATAAGAAATATGCAACACATAATGGACACTGTTATTTTTGGACAAATGTCCTCAGAAAAACCCAATGTGAGAAAACTAGTGCAACAACTGAGGGTTTGTATTATTATGCAGTAGTTTTCTGAATACAATTCTTCGGATGCCCAAACTGGCAATCCTATACAAAGATCTAACTGGGCAAAAAGGTAGTGAGATGATCTCACCCTGTCATTGGAAGACTCAACATTGATTTGTGTTGGAGATGAGCCTCTGCGCAGTACTGCGTCACACCCACACAGTCACTATGTCACTGCTGTTGGGATTGGGCTACACCTCCTCTCAATCCTTTGCTAGCTGGAAACTTTGGCCCTTTGGCCTCCTGGTCTCACACCCCAGCTCCGACACTAGATCCCGAATGTTCCTCTGCAGAATTTCAGACTCCCTTTGAAGTTCTGTGTTGCCACAACGTAGCTCTGTGTGGCCCTGCATTAGCCTCTCTGGACATCTTTCTGTCCTCTCTGCCTTGTACTCTCTGGATCAGGAAAACTTCCTTTGTAAACTATCCCCACCCCTCACTGCAAGAAATCTCCTCGATCACCTTCTCCGACAACTGTTGTGCTGCTTTCTTGAGAAAACCGATCTTTGATCTCTCACTCGATGTATTTTTCAAATGCTCATAAGGTCTCTTCCTATAATCCTCTCGTTGATCAATCAATGACCTAGATTAGATTCTAATCAATGTCTCAGATCATTTTGGCTTGATCCTCATCTTCTTCTAGAAGTTTCACACCTAGCTTAATTAATACCCTTTAATTATTATAATTTCCGAAGTTTAGAATTAGGCATCCATTAAAAATAATTAATTATTTTAATAGAAATCTCTCTGTGTAGAATTTCCCGAAACAATTTTTGGGTATTGTAGAATACATATGTCCTAGCCTCCCTGCAAATTTGAGGCTTAGAGCACATTTGATGCTACCAAAAATCAACACTCCCGCTTAGCAAGGAATTTGCTCTATTAATGCAACCTGATGAAGCATTACCTTGACTGTGTAACATGTCCCTCTGCTTTGCTGATGTCTGACATCTCTGCCCACCAACTACTGTGCAAATGATGCTACTGGCCCTGCCACTGCCAATGCTGCATTTGCACTGCAACCCTCTCCAACTACTGGAAAAACATCCAAAATATTCAACAGCTGTTCAACATGATGCATCTGTTGTTGGAGTTTTGATTGCTGCTAGTCTTTGCGCAGACCCTCTGAAGCCTATGCGTTGCTGCTGACCCTGCATTGTGCCATGTGCACTGCTGCTACTCTGCTCTAAGTTGCTCAGTCTCTGGCGTTCTTAGCCACTGCAACTGTCACTCCGACACCTCTGCACCAATTGACACTAGTCCATCTTGCTACTTTTGATATGGGCACCCGTAGCAAGGTATATGCAAGAGGTGGACTCGTCAGGGATCCTGCCCATCTGCAGTTCTTTCGAACTATAGTACTAGATTATCCCACCTCTCCCTTGAAGGTATTTGGGCAATCATGGCAATCTCCTCGATCTTTGCAATCACAACCTGTGGATCATATTTATCCTTCTTGTCCTTCTTCTTGAGAGGACACTGTGTATCGTAGTGACCAAATTCACCACACCAGAAACATTTGATCTTTAAGACGTCCTTCTTTCACCTTCGCTGCTCTTGCTACTCAGCAATTAAGAAATCGAATTCCCTGGCTAGGAATTCTCTAAGGAAAAAATTCCCTTAAAAAGTGTCTCCTTCCTTTTTCTGGTGTTTTTCTGCCCAACATATGCTGCAGAAAACTGCGTCTCACCTGAAGACTGCGTTGAAGCTTCTTTTGCGTTGCTCCCTTTGTCGTTGACAAATCTCGATCTGGAAATCTTATCTCTTTGTCAACTCACTCAGAAAGAGATTTTAATTTGAGAATCTTGCCCTCCAGGCTTGGACTGCGCATCCCTTTGGGGATTCGATCTGTTGCTTATGTAGCACTTCAATCTTCCTCCTCCTCTTCAATGCTGTGCTCTTCCGGTCTGCTCTCTTGCTTCACCTGCCCTCTGATACCATGTGAAAATTTGGAGACCCAAATTTCTACTACAGCAACTGATTAAGTTTCTTCTATTTGTTAAATAATTGAACAAATTAGTTACTGTGTTGTACAGTAAATATCGAAAGCAATATACTTTAGCCTTCATTAATTAATTATATGCAAAAACAAGAACTGAGCAAGAAGAAATACACAACACACAATGGACACCATTTTTTTGGACAAATGTCCCTAAAAAAACGCAATGTGGGAAAATCGGTGCAACAAGTGAGGGTTTGTATTATTAAGTAGTAGTTTTCTGAATACAATTCTTCGGATGCCCAAATTGGCAATTCTATATAGAGATCTAACTTCGCAAAAATGTAGTGAGATGATCATACCCTGTCATTGGAAGAGCTGGCATTGATCTGCGCTGAAGATGAGCCTCTGCGTAGTACTGTCACACCCACATAGTCACTGCGTCACTATTGTTGGGACTGCGCTGCAACTCCTCTTGATCCTTTACTAGCTGGAAAGTTCGACCCTCTGGCCTCTAAGTGTCACACCCCGACTCCGACACTAGATCCCGAGTGTTCCTCAACAAAATTTCAGAATCCCTTTGAAGTTATGCGCTGCCACAATTTAGCTTTGCATGGCCCTGCGTCAACCTCTTTGGAAACTATTCCTGAACCTCATTGTGAGAAATCTCATCGATCACCTGCTCCGGCAACTACTGCGCTGCTTTCTTGAGAAGATCGATCTCTGATCTCTCACTCGATGTATTTTTCAAATGCCCATCAAACCTCTTATAATCTTCTCGTTAATCAATTAGCAACCCAGATTAGATTTTAATCAATGGCTTAGATCATTTTGGCTTGATCCCCATCTTCTTCTAAAAGTTTCACCCCTAGTTTAATTAATACCCTTTAATTATTTAATTTCCTAAGTTTAGACTTAGGCATCCATTAAAAATAATTAATTATTTTAATAAAACTGTCTGCAAGTGGAATTTCCCAAAACGATTTCCGAGTATTCTGGAATACATGTGTCCTAGCCTCCCTGCAAATTTTGAGGCTTAGAGCACATCTGATGCTACCCGAAATCAACCGTTTCGTCTAGGTTTTACTTCATTTGACCGAATTATGCCCTGCATTGGCACATCGTCATGCCCTTTGTTGTGTCTCTAATGCCCTTGGGAATTTGGAGAAACCAAGACGTGGGTTTTGTTTCTCTTGTTTTGTAGAACAATTTTGACATATTACATATCGAATTATGACAAAATCAATCCCTATTATGCCATTTGGAAACCTATCATGCCAGATAATCATGCCCAAGTGGTTGATCTCTAAAGCCTTTGAGGGTTTGGAGAATTTAAAACATGGGTTTTGTTCCTCTCATTATGTAGATAAGTTTGGACCTAATGCATGTCCAAAATACTGCAATGCTCCACTTGCTTTTCCCTTGGAATTTAATATTCCTAAAGGAAATATACAATGATAAACAAAGAAAACATAACAAAATCACACATGAAATTTGCACACAAATCAGATACCATATATTGAGCCAAAAATTGTGTTGTTCTGAGCCATTTTATTATAAAATCATGGGGTTACAATCTGGTGTTTGGAGAGTGTGCACTTGGGCTTGCTCAAGGCAAGCTACCAAAGCCCAAGTCATGAAGACGAGTCCCCAAATGTTGTTGGCTGATCTCTCTATGGCTCTATGATGATCTCCCAAGAAAATTGAACTGTTGGCTGCAAGAAATCGCTGCTAGGGCCTCCTTTGGTGCTCAAAAATTTTCGGAAATTAACCCTAAGCTCTCTCCTCCAATAACCACAAAAACCCACGAAGGAAGTGGCCAAATGTTGACCTTGGAATTTCAACCCAATTTCCCCTAGCTCCTCTAGCTGCTGGGTATTTTGACACACTTGAAAATTCTGCTGCAGAGTGTCCCTGAAATAGCTGATATCTTCATCAAAACTCCTTCTCGAACTCCCCCATAAATCTCAGCCCAAAATTTCTTCTCTCCTTGAGTCCCATGTGTGGCATGAAAAAGAGTTGTGTAGGCCTTGCACAGTCATTGTTGAAACTCCCTTGCTCTCCCATTGTAATGCTCCCAGATCGATTTGAAAATTATGGCCCTCCTAGGGCTGTCACTCGAAGTCCACCAAAGCAAGGGGTGAGATTCTCACTTGAAAATCTCTTGTGCTCAACAACACATGTAGACTTGGCCTCTAGTTTAAGTGTGCTAGTCAAGGTGAATGCTCAAATGATCAAGAATGCCCAAAATGAGTACCTCCTCTTTTGTCATTGAGGCTCCCAATTGCCCATGTGGTGCCCAACCATCAAACTCCCCATTGTTTTCCCTCAAAGGAGTGCACATTTTCGAGGGGGGGCTATATTTCCCCATGAGCTGTCCCCACCTTCCACCAACATTTCGATTTTCTTTTTTTCTCCTAAGTTGGGCCTTTCCTTAGCTCCAAAACTCAAGTGGGGCCCTGTTGACCCTACCACCTACACCTACCTACAAGCCAGTAAGAAAAGCCTTCAACCCCACAAGGTGTGGTTGGTAGTAGGCAACTTAGAGAAGAGGTTGTCACACTAATCCCGTCTCTCTCTGTTTGAGCTATCTCCTAGGTTAGCTATAAGGGGGTGGTCCCTAATGAAAAGTTAATTTAAAAAGGATGTGAGTTTCCATGAGAATTGTTAGAGTTAAATAGATTATCTCTTTAAGATTTATAAGCAAAAAATTGATATGAGTAATAACCATCGTAAGATAAGCATGAAATACATAAACCCTGAAAGGTGAAACCCTAAATTGTTAGCACAAGATATTATAAATGCTTTCAAGATGAATAAGCCTACAAATCAAAGCATGGAAACTATCTTGCTCAAAAGGGTACAAAAATAACTCAAATGTTAGACCAAGATGACAACTAAGTATGTTACAAAAATAATCTACAAGAGGTTAGGCCAAAGAGTATGAACAACCTCTCCTCTTTGACTAGCCATGACTTAGCTCTTCGAAATAGCCAGATATTGATAAATGAAGTACAATATGTAAAAATAAAATTTTCCAAGTTTGATAATTTGATGCAAGAAATAAAAGCTTTAAGAAACTTGAAATAATTTATGCATGACACAAATAAGATATAGATGAGACTTTGGAATTCAAAACATGCAGGTTCTCCTTGAATATTTTTCAAGAATGGATTGATTTCTCCGAGAATTTCCCCCCACGCTTGAAAAGCTTGACCAAATAATGATTCATCTACTAAACTTCACCACAAATCATTAAATTGACATGAAATTAAATAAGTGCAGTGGAAAGAATTCCTAGAGATACATCTATTATCCACTAAAAGATTTATTTTCCTAAAGCAAATAATAATTCTTATGCTAATTGAGATAACTGCATACTAACATAACTTGAAACAAGCATGAAAGAAATAATGACATGAAGAAATAAATAGAAGCATAACAAGAAGTCAAGAATTTACCACACATGCAAGGAGAAGAACAACATCATGCCCTTATCCCAAGGGCTGTTGTATTATATTGCAAATAGTGAATACAATTCCGTAGAGCTTCCTTAAGTACAATAGCTTGTATTACATGATACAATGTGAGAGCCCATGGCTCTATTATATATAGAGTTGAGAGAAAATCCCAATGAAAAATGACAATGACAAACAGCATTGGAGCCAATCCCAATGTAGAAGTGATTAAACAAGTGGCATGAGGTGACAATTGCAAAGAGAAATTCGAATTTGTTGAATGGAGCTCTAATGCCAAGTGTAAAAATCAAATTCTAGCAAGTGGACATCATTTTCTTCTTTCCTTATGTGCCAAATTCGAATTTTATTATAGAATGACAAGTGTATATGGGTGGTGTTGTCGCATAGAATGTCTAGGAACTGTGACAACACTAAGATCGAGGTTGTTATTGTGATCCCCAATCTCTCTATTTAAGCTGTCTCCTTACAGCAGGCTAAGGGGGGTAGAGTCCTTTGGAAAATGGTATGAAGAAGAACTAGTTGGGAACCAACCAGTTCGGCAGACACAGTGAAGTGATCAAGTACTTGATTAAGATTTAACAAAACTTATAGCATTTGATTAGATTTTAGATAATTGATACCAGTGCCTTATGGAGTCAACGATCTTGCTAGGGAAATTAAGACCAAGTAATCGATTAACGATTGTTGCTTAGATGAATGACTATCTTATATGAAATGCAGGTCCTAAAACTAATGTGAGATGCAAGAATCTTGGTTAAATTTATTTCAAAGCCTATTTAAATGTGAATCCTTCAATCCTTTCTGTGTTGAGCCTGATTTCGTAGTAATTGGCAGAGAGAAGATAAGGTGAAGCACACTAAGGTGTGATTAGCGATACCTCTCTTTCGCTGCAAAGAGTTGTGGCTCTAACGACTGCAAGGTCACCGTTTTAAGTACTATTAAAAGCAAGCTTCTCAAGGAAAGATGGATGGATATCTGTGTCTCTATCGACCAAGCTTATGCTTGGAAGTAAATTTTATTATGCAAAGCTAACTTATATGCAAATGCAACAGAAGATGAGATGAAGTTAGACTCAAGGATCAGAAAACACTTGTGTTGCAGAAACCCTCAATCACCAAAATTAAATGCTGACTTTATTGAATGAAGAGTTAAAAACTAAACCCTTGAATATATTATAATTAAACCACAAGCTTATTTCAAATCTTTTTGATACAATTATAGCTCAAAGAGAACAAAAAATCCTTTGCAATTTAATATCAATGTCAACAGATGATAAAAAATACTCAGTTTAGGAAACAAAGATATCAATCTATTATAATTCCACAATAGAGCTCTTTAACAATTACTTGAAAATATTTGCAATATATCTAACATGCAGCACACATCAAATAATTCAAGCAATGACGATAGATTTCAATAGATGCAAGATATTCTAGCGGTTAAATTTCTAGAGATCCAAATACTTTAAAACACCATGAAATTTAAGTGCTAACCAGTTCCAATTCTAGAATTAAAATGATTTATGCTTAGCGACTCTAATCTAGGAAAATTTACCACTTTCCAATAGTTAATCATTAGATGCAAAAAATTTAAGCGTGTTTAACTATAGAGAAATAAAATATTGATACCACAAAAGTTCTCTTTTAAATTTTATCCTTAACACAAAAAGACACCAAGAAGGAAATTTAAAAATTAACAAATTTGATTAGTCCTTAGGAAAACGTTTTCAATGTGCTAAGTTTTACGAAACTAGACTTAATGTGGTAAATGATTAGTTAAGATCTTTTAATGTGACCAAAATATATCAAAAGATTTAATAATTTTTAAAAATTTTAATGGGCTAGAGGCCACAAAAAAATTTAAAATCTTCTAATGCTAAAAAACTACTTTGATTTAAGTTTTTAGATGGTCTCGAAGTCACAATAAAAATGAAGCCCTTTCTTTTATTTTTTTGCTATAATTTTTATATTTGAAGCAAAGTCGAAGTCAAATAAAAGAAGAAAATTAAAATGAAACACTAAACAAGAAAAAAGAAAAAGAAATCGAAGTCAAAACGAAAAATTCAAATGAAATAAAAAAAAAAGAAAAGAAGAAGAAAAACCAAAATCGAACTTTTGTTTTTTATTATTTAAATAAAGACAAATCAAAATTCATAAAACAAAAAATCAACGCTGCGTATCTAACCCAACCCAATGAACATGCAAATAAAACAAAGTGAAAGTCGAAGTGGCTGCTTGCAGGTCCGATGACGACAAGTGGATTTAATGGCGAGGAAGGGAGACGTAGAGATAGAGCTCGACGGACAAGGATGAGGGTTAAGAGGCGTTATTTGCAGGTGAGGGAATCTGCAGGGAGTGATAGTGGCAAAGGATGCCAACGCTTTGTGATTTGGAGGATGCAGCAAAAGCTAAGAGCAGAGCTCGATGAGTAGGTTAAACAATAGAATGGAGCGAAGTTGTTAGAAGCTAAACATCATGGATAAAAAGCGCTGACAACGAGAGTATGAGGGTTTAGAAAGGCAACTTGTAGTTGCGGGTTAAACACAGATCTGGAGGAAGGAGCAGAAAAAACGTGGAGTGCACTGACGCAGGATGAAATGCAGCTGTAGTGAGAGGGATCTGCTAGATGAGGGCTGGTGGAAGCACACAGATGCAGAAGATCTCTTTTGCAATGTGTTTGGCTGTGGATTTGCAGGTTAGGAACTCGAATAAACTTGCTGGTGATTTAATGAATTTAAAAAAAATTGAAAATCTCCTAGAGAAAAGGAAAACCCACCAGGAATAAAACCAAGGCACTGAAACAAAACCGAAAAATTTATGTTGAAAACCCCAAGAAACAAAAACGATTTCGAAAGCTTGAAGATGGCCCAAACTCAAGACAACCCAGAAAAACGAATTTCACACTTGTGCTTCAGATTTATCAATGAAACCCTCGTAAGATTATTTCCAGATTTAAAATATTTTAAAACCCTTGGATTGCACAGATAATGCCCTTGCAAAAATGGTTTTGACGATAGATCTTACCCTCTAGGGCCTAGATTTGGCTTCAAATCAAATTTCACTTTCAGATCTGCAACCTGTCCCTGAAAACAAAAACACCTAGAACCCGGATATTCAAAAATAAATAAAACCTTAGAAACCCAAGTTAGAAAAATTAAAAAATTTGTAGATCTATGCATAGGAATAGCAGATCTACCAGATCTGGCGAGTGTAAGTTCAACTCCGCTCCCAGATTTGATAATCTAAGGCTCTTAACAACCAAATTTGTCAATTTAGCACAGAAAGAATTATAATTTTAAATTTAAAAGGTTGTGCTTAACCCAAAACCCTTCATGCATCACCAATAAAAATCTTATGATAAGCTCAGGATCAAATCAAGCTGGGCTTTTCAGAAAATATGAATTGGGAGTTGGCTGGTTCAACTGAAAACTTCCCTGAACGCCAGATCTAGAAAATCAAGAATCTCTTGGAAAACTCAATCCAACTATTAAAATAGAGAGAAAAAAAGATAATAAAATTCCAGATAAATAGAGATACCTGCTATTACATTCAAAATTTAGATTATCACTTAAACACTAGTGACTGAGCAAGATATCTGTACTCAAATCACTTTTCAGAAAGCTATCATCAATGGCTAAAAAGAGATCTATGCATGAAAATGACACATCTTACAATATTTCCATGAAGAGTAACACCAACAAAAATTAACCCCAAATTCTTTCTTTATTGTTCATAAAAAGATTACAAGAGAGCTTTTTGCTTAGCAGACGACTCAGAGATCGGATAGTCAACTGACAAATGACCTCCTATTTAAAGATAAACATTCCAACGGCTAGTTCGAGTGATCCTTGTCAAAACAATCTCGAACGTCGATGAGAATTGAAATTTCTTTTAATCTCATCTGCTGAAATATTAAATTCTTGAGGAAATTCGAATTTTTCAATTAAATGCGTTTTAATTAACTAAAAAATAAAAATTTTGAGTTAATTTCCTCAAAAATTTGACTTTGACCATTATTATAGTTGGACCATTGATGCACCTTCACTAATATCCTAACGTTGTAACTCATGTCTCTATTAATATTTACGTTGAGATCATAACTTCATCTTGAATGTATGTTAAGGCTGAATGTGTTACTGTTGGATTACCGAGATCAACATCATCACAATTGAGACTGTGACTGCGTTTTCTTGCACCGAGATCTTCCTTGCCATAACTATGTCGAGACTGTACCGCAGAGATCCTTTAACTAAGCCGAGATTGGAATCATGAAGAGGCCAAGGCACAAAGATACTTATCACGCTAGTTTCCTTGCACTGAAATTTGTGCCACTGTGGAGGTGACCCTGTAATCATAACCGAGATCTTGTACGTTACTGTTCCATTTGAAATTTCAGAGCTTGCTGCACCCATACAAAATTACAGAGAGTCCGAGTTTTCTATCTTTCTGTGGTGACCCTAGCGAGGTATTTATAGTTGTTTGTCCTCCATAATTAGCTGACATGACAGTGAACCGATGTGTCACATTATATGAGCGGACATGACTGCATTTAATTTGTTTTGTTGGCCAACATGATGAAGAAGATTGTGCCTGTCATTTGGAGGGCTGATCTAGACATTTCTATAGACTTGTATACATTACATAGGCTCAAGAAGAGCTTCTTCATGTGACATTGACTTTTTTGACTTAATAATAAATCCTAAAGGCTCTTAATGGGAGCCACTAATAAATATATAAACCTCTTGCTCATGAAACCCATGCAACAAGGCATAATAATAAATTCATTTTCTTAGAAATCATAATTACAATGTCATGAAAACCAAACCTAGTTACCCTTTTTTCAACAGATTCCTCCATCTAATCAAAAACTCCTTGATGACCTTGTTTTGCAAGTGTCTCTCATTGGTGTCCAGAATAGCCTCCAACTTCAGAACCAAATGCCCCTCATCATCCATCGGTGGTAACTCTGTAGATGCTGTCACTGACTGACCCATTGCCTTTTTTCAGGCAAGACACATGGGAAATTTTGGGAACTCGGCTCCCCGAGGGTAGCTCCAACTCATACACCACCTCCCCAACTGCCCTAGTGACCTTGTATGACCCATAAAAGCAGGGTTTGAGCTTCTCAACCCCCTTCTGTTTGAGTGTCAATTGCCTGTACAACTGAAGTCTCAGGAAGACCAAATCCCCAACATCAAATTGCTTTTCTACTCAGGCCCTGTCTGCATAGAGTTTTTGTTGGTTCTCTACAGTCTATAGGTTGTCTTTGAGAGCTCACAAAATATCTTGGTTCTCTTTAATCCAATCCTTGGCCCTAGGGGCCTTGTTGTCTCCAAACATCACATCAACAAAAGATAATGCATCATAATTGTACAAAGCTCTGAATGGGGACATACCTATGGACATGTACGTTTTGTTCTAGCAGTACTCGTCCAAATGCAACCACCGTATCCATGCATGCTGATGGCCCGTCACATAGTTGCGTAGGTAGCCCTCTAGCCATTTGTTTACGATTTCCATTTGCCCATTAGTCTGGGGGTGGTAACTAGTACTCGGGGTGAGCTCCGTGCCCACGAGTCGAAACAACTATTGCCAAAATGTTGATTTGGGGTAGCATCGGATGTGCTCCAACCACGAAATTTGGTGGAGAGATTGAGGCACATGAGATCTCCAATACCTAGAAAGGTTTTGGGCAGATTCTAAACAGATAAAGAGATATTAAATTAAATAATATTTTTAATGGAGTCCCTAAGTCTAAATTTAGGGAAAAAAATATTAATGTGTATTAATATGAATCTATGTTAGAATGGTCCAAAAGACATGGATCAAGCTAGATCTAATCTTAGCCGTTGATTACGGACTTAATCTTGACCATTGAGATGTCAAGAGGAAAAGTATAAGAGGAGGCTTGAGGGTCACTTGAAGAATACACCAGAGCGATTAGTCATTCTATTGTTTAGAGCAGGGTTTGCTAAGAGAGATAGAATTAATGGTTAGGAGAGCAACTGAGGGGCATTGAGTACAGAGAAACAAAGTAGGCAGAGATTGTGTCGGGATAGCAACTGAACAACTAAGGAGAGTGACGCATAGCCAGCAAGGGCTCAAGCAGGGCCACACAGAGGCAGCCAAGTGCTGCACAGAGCACCAGAGAGGCCAACGTGTTTGATGCAGAGGCATAGAAAGTTGACGCAGGGCCTCCTGGGGCTGACGCAGGCTAAGAAAGGTTGACACAGGGCTAGCGTGAGACAGAGAGGGGCTGATGCAGTATAGATTGGGTCGATGCTGGGGTTGCAGAGTAGTTTTGTGCTAAGAAGTTGCCGAAAGGATTTTCTGGGGTTTTAGCCGGGAGATTTCTCTCAAACTATGAGGTATAACTGCTAAGGAAATTCTCTGTTGGGTAGGCTTGTTTCGATCCCCAGATTGTACTCTGATATTGCTTAATAAGAAAACCCTCAGATAGCTGCACTGGTTTTCCTGCACTGGGTTTTTTCGGGGACATTTTTCCAAAGATAATGGTGTCATGTGGTGTGTTTGTTCTTGTTTCTTTTAGTTACTGGTCTGTAATATGTTGGGCATGCACTGGTGTTTATTTTTAGTGTTTACTCTGTAAATAACTTGTTATAGGAATAAATCAGAAAAAGTGCATGAAGGGTTTCTAAACTAAGTAAACTTAGAAACTTCAACACAAAACCCCCCCATGAACCTGTTGTCCCGATCACTGACAATGGTTTTTGGAAGACCACGAAGCCGAAACACCTCCCTGAAAAATAATTTAGCCACTTGTGAGATCGAGGACGGGGCTGAAATAGCGAAGAAGTGGGCAAATTCAGTCAATCTGTCTACCAACATGTATATGTAGTCCTTGCCCTGGACTTTTGGCATCCCGGTAATAAAATCCATCGAGATGCTCTCCCATTTCTCCTCAGGAATAGGAAGAGGTTGTAGCAACTTACTAGGATGTGTTTGCTCACCCTTGTTCCTTTGGCACATATCACACTCCCGGATGTGCCTCATAACATCATCCTTAAGACCCCTCCATGCAAAGCGCTCCTTGAGAGCCACGTATGTCTTGGTAAACCCCTGATGCCTTGCTAATAGTGAGTCATGAGCAGCCTGCATGATCTTCTTCCTCAACTGGGATTTGGACACTAAATAAATCTAGTCCCGAAAGTAAATCACCTCGTTCATCACCCTATATTGGTCATCTGTCACTGCACCCTCAAGGACCTCACATGCAAATCGGTCCTTGGAATACTCCACTAGCAATTGCACCCTCCAATCTGGCGCAATGTTGATCAATAAGATGGCGGTCGACCTCCTTGACAACGCATCAACTACCACATTGTGTGTACCATTGACATAGTTAATGTCAAAGTCATATTCTTGATTCTTGCTCACCCACTTCTGTTGCCTCTCTTGTAGCTACTTCTGCTCTAAGAAGAATCTAAGGCTATTGTGGTCTGTCTTCACTTGGAACTTGTTTCCCACGAAGTACTGCTTGAACTTGGCTAGTGCATGCATGCTGGCTAACATCTCTTTGTCATAAATAGAGTACAACCTCTCGTGGGGTAGTAGCTTCCGACTCTCGAAAGCTATCAGGTGTCCCCCTTGCATCAAGATTTCTCCTACGCCCTCCCTTGATGCATCACACTCAAGTACAAAGGGCTGTGTGCAATTTGGAAGTGCCAACACCAAGCGGCTGCTCATAACCTGTTTGAGGTGCTCAAAATCCTCTTGTGCCCCATCTGTCCATTCAATTGCCCCTTTCTTTGTCAAATCAGTGAGGGGAGCTGCTAATTGAGAGAAGCCCTTCACGAACATCCTATAGTAGGTACAGATACCCATGAAACCTCTCAATTCTGTCACATTCTGGAGCACTAGCGAGTCCTGGATGGCCCGGATCTTCTCCTCATGTACCCTCACGACATCCTCCCTAATGATATGCCCCAAATAGAGCATCCTTGTCAACCTGAACCCACACTTGGATAGCTTGATGTAAAAATGTTGCTCCAAAATACGCAACACCATCTCCAAGTGCTCATCTTAGGTCATGCTATACATCAAATATCATCGAAGAACACCAACAAGAATTTCCATAACTGCGCAAGAAACATGCGGTTCATGTAGTACTGGAAAGTGACAGCTGCGTTGGTTAGCCGGAAGGGCATAACCAAGAACTCGAAGTGCCCATAGTGACACCTGAACGCTGTCTTAGGGACGTGTTAATCCTTCACTCTTATTTGGTGGTACCCTGAATGCAAATTGATATTGGAGAAGAACTTAGCTCGGTTCAGCTCATCCATCAACTCATCTATGCATGGGATGGAGTAGCGGTTCTTCAAGGTCTTCTTGTTGAGGGCCCAATAATCTATGTAGATGCATAATGTCCTGTCCTTCTTCTTCACCAGGACAACTGATGAAGCAAAAGGGCTGGAGCTAGGCCTAATATGCCAAAGTGCCAACAACTCATGAATGGCCCTCTCAATCTCGTCCTTGTAAGCCTTGGGATGTCTGTACGGGGTTGTAATCATGGCCTGTACCTTGGGATCTAACCCAATCATGTGCTCAAATCCAAGGTCAGGTGGTTGCCCTGGCGGTATGTCCCTAAACACCATTGGGTACCTGTCTAAGATGTCCTGTACGTCAGGGTGTGGTGGCTTGCGCTGACCCCTAGCCTCAGAAATCCTCAACTCCACCGCCCACTCAATGTCACCATGCCTCAGGTTAGCCTCCATCCTATGTGCTGAAATAGTTTGTGGTGGGTAAGAGTGCATGCCCCTAAGGACAACCAAGTTGCCATCTGGACCTGTAAACGCCATCTCCAACTTCCTCCAATCAGTAGTGACCTGACCAAGAGAATAGAGCCGCTGTACACCCATCACCACATTGGTGTTTGGTACATCCACAAGAAAGAAATGATTCATGACTGAATAATTCCCCATAGTCACTGTCAGAGCAGGAACATAGCGTGTACACTGCATGGTCCTGTCCTGTGCCACAAGGATTGAGAACCCCTCAAACTCCTCGATAGTGATCCCTCTCCTTTGTGCCATCTGTGCATCAATGAAGTTGTGTGTGGACCGACTGTCCACCAAAATTGAGACACGTTGCCCCTGCGCCTTGCCTTTGATCCTCAACGTTAAAAGCTTAGGTACCCCATGTAAGGATGCAAGTACCACTCATGCTGGTGCGAAAGGGGCGCCCTTGGGCGGTGGTGGTCCCCTCTCCACGTGTGCCACACTGTCATCTCCACCTGCCTCCAACTCTACATCGTCCTCTTGTTTATTGTTAGAGCAGACCTCAATGTAGTGGGCCTTGCCTGCTATGCATCTAGACTAGCGAGTTTATTTAAAGTTAATGATGCAAATCAAGTCTTGTTTCTTAGAAATAAGCTGAAGGAAATTAAGAAGGGCAAAGATGAGAGTATGCAAGCATATTTCTTAAGGATCACCGAGATGAAGAACGATCTCCTATCTATTTGGGAAGTAATTCCTGACAGGGAAATGACACTCACAACTCTTGGAGGACTGCCATCTGAATGATATATATATTTAGGGCTACTCTTCTCAACAATAACGTAATTCTTGGATTTGAGGAATTAATGGCAAGATGCATTCAAGAAGAAACGGGGATGGAAGAACAAGAAATGCCCATACTTAAAGGTCTTCCCTCTACCATTTCTTCTCATACTAAAAGAAAAAACAATTTCGGGGCTATATTTATAGGAACGACTGGACCAAAGGGTTGAAGAAAAGGACGATGTTACAATTGCAATAAAACTGGTCACTATGCAAGGGAGTGCCTTGATAAAAGGGACTCACATCGGAATGATGATCAAAATCCATCTCAAGGCAATCAAAGGAATGGTAGGTCAAATGGTAGAGGTAAAAGAAGTGTCGAAAATCAAGGAAGAGGACAACCATTCAAGAAGACAAGAAATTCTAATTATGAATCTAACAGTGTTAACAATAAGCAAGATGAATATTATCTACCAGCAGCTCTTTCTACCACTGTTTCCTTGGACTCGCTAGGAAATTGGCTTATTGATAGTGTGCCTCAAGGCACTTCACTAGTTATAAAGAAGCTCTCTATAATTTGATAGAGAAGGAAACCAACCTGGAAATTGTTCTTGGAGATAATTCAAAATATCCCGTGAAAGGCGTAGGAAATGTCACTCTTGAATTGAATCATGGTCATACCATCCACTTGCAAGATGTATTATATGTACCTGATCTTAAAAAGAACCCGATGTCCATTTCGACAATGGAAGAAAAAGGCTATAAGGTGGCCTTCAGCGATGGCAAGGTACATGTATTGAAAAAGAACTTTAAAGATGCGTTTACTCTTGGGTTTCGAGTTGATTCATTATATCAGGTCGGAGGAAGTCCACTGGGTGTCATGTCTAGTGACACATCCCTTTAGTCTGAACTATGGCATCCGAGGTTTGCTGACCTTCATTATAAAGCTCTACCCGATGTAAGAAAAAAGGTGACCGGGATGCTTGAGTTCAGATTAGAGTAAGAAGGTGTATGTCCAAGATGTGCCGAAGGAAAGCTCAAAAGGGGACCATTCCCCTCAAGCCAAAGCAAGACCTTCGAGATATTGCAGTTGGTTCACTCAGACATATCTGGTATGATGCCTTTGAACTCCTTGGGAGGATATTTATATTACCTCACTTTTACAGATGATTATTCTCGCAAGACCTGGATATACTTCTAGAAAAAGAAGGATGAAGTGTTCTCCTGGTTTCGGCACTTCAAAGCCTTGATCGAGAATCAAACCGAACAGAAGATCAAGATCTTAAGGACTAATAATGGGACTGAATATGAATCCAATTAGTTTCATGACTTTTGCAAAGAGGTTGGCATTAAGAGGGAGACTACTGCACTATACACTCCTGAGCAGAATGGTGTGGCAGAAAGGAAGAATCATACAATTGTGGAAGTTGTCTGTGCTATGTTCCATGATCAAAGACTTCCGAAGTTTCTATGGGTTGAAGTTACAAATACCGCCGTATATTTACAAAACCGATGCTCTCATCAAGCATTGGGTTCCAAGACTCCAGAAGAAATGTTCACCAGTAACAAACCTGACGTATCTCATTTTAGAATTTTTGGAAGCCTTGTATATTTTTGTGTGCCTAAAGAAAAAAGGAATAAATTGGGTGCATCTGGAAAGAAAGGAATCTTCGTGGGCTATAGCGAAAATACTAAGGGCTATAAGATCTATGTAGTTGGTCAAAGGGAAGTAGAGATTAGTCATGATGTCACCTTTGACGAAGATATGGCTCTTAGCAAGGTAGACAATCTTCCTACTTTAAGGGGGATCTAAAGAAGCTGACACCGGGGAACTGAAGGAAAAAGAAGATGAGATGATGTCCGATGTTGAAGAACCTATGGATCCTATTGATCCTCCTCCGCAAGAGCCTTCCTCTTATAGGAAGAGGCCTTCATGGCTTAGGGGGACACTTGATGATGCTGAAGGACACATTGCACCCCGAGGAACCTTCCGTGAAAGTAAGAAGCCGAACAGGTATTAGGGATACTTGACCATCATGAGCACGATCATCCAAAATGAGCCTTCGTCATTCACAGATGTTGTCAAACATCAAGTATGGAAGGATGTTATGACCGAGGAATATGAGTCCGTTATGAAAAACAATGTTTGGGATGTGATCCCCAGACCCTAGGACAAAGTAGTTGTCACTTCAAAATGGCTTTACAAGATAAAGCATGCAGTTGATGGAAGTGCGGAAAAGTATAAGGCTCGTTTTGTCGCTCGTGGCTTCTCCTAGAAGGAAGGTATAGACTAGGACGAGATATTTGCATCTATTGCCCGATATACCACCATCCGTTCGATCATAGCCCTTGCTGCTTTGCAAGGATGGAACCTACATCAGATGGATGTCAAGACTGCATTCTTACATGGTTCGATCAAAGAGGAGGTCTATGTGGAGAAACCCGAAGGATTTGAGATTTATGATCGAGAATCTCATGTGTGCAGGTTGAAGAAGGCCCTCTATGGGCTAAAGCAAGCACCCCGAGCATGGTATGAGAGGATCGATAACTACTTGATGAAGTTGGGTTTCACTAGGAGTGAAGCTGACCTTAACCTTTACTTTAAGGTTATAGATGACAAGCCTCTCATACTAGTGCTATATGTTGACAACATCTTTCTAACAGGTGCAGACCCTCTCATTCACGAATGTAAGAGGGAGCTAGCTTCTGAGTTCGAGATGAAAGACCTAGGACTTATGCACTATTTCGTAGGACTGGAAGTCTGGTAGAAACCAGGCGAGATTTTCCTATCTCAAGGAAAATACGTGGTGAAGATATTGGAGAGATTCGGCATGGTGGATTGCAAGCCCGTAACTACCCTGATGGAGCTTGACTTCAAGAAGTTAAGCAATAGTGCTGTTGGACCTATTTTATGAAATGCTATTGAGTATCGTCAACTCGTTGGAGCGTTAATGTTCTTGGTGAACTCTCGTCCGGATATATGCTTTGCAGTCAACACATTGAGTCAACATATGGTTGAGCATCACCACTCACATTGGATTGGTGCCAAGAATTTGTTGAGATATCTTCGTGGCACAATCACTCATGTGTTGAGATACATTGCCAAAGATGTGAGACTACTTGGGTATATTGATGCTGATTGGGCAAGCAGTGTGCTGGACCGAAAGAGCACTTCTGGGTGCTGTTTCTCTTTGGGATCTGCCTCGATATCCTGGATGAGCAGGAAGCTGAAGTCGTTGGCTTTGAGCACCGTTGAGTTAGAGTACATTGCTGCTAGCATGGCCTCCTGTAAGGTAGTCTGGTTGCGAAAGCTCTTCAGTGCGTTGTTTGGATTTACATTGGATACCACAATGATTCTGTGTGACAACCAAAGTGGGATCTGTTTTTCAGAGAATTCCGTATTTCATGATCCCTCCAAGCATATCGATATTAAGTACCACTATATTCGAGATATGGTGCAGCGAGGAGCAATAAGGCTCCAACATATCGGTACAAATGAATAGATTGCCGACATTTTGATAAAGTCCCTAGGAAAGGTAAAATTCCTAACTTTCTGAGAACGACTTGGTGTCGTTCAGAGACCCTCTTATGACGGTTGAGTATGACATATTGAGCTCTGGGAGCTGCAGGGGGGCGCGAGGTACTTCTTGGAGCAACATGTGACCATAGGGCGACTCACCATCCCCTGTGACACCCCATGGCGACTCACCATCCCCTGTGACACCCCATGGCGACTATGGAACAAGATGATTAGTTCTCCTGTGAGCCAGGATGATTCGTTCTCCATGGCGACTGTGGAACAGGATGATTAGTTCTCCTGTAGGCTAGGCTAGGATGATTAGTTCTCCATGGCATCCACTGGACAAGATGATTTGTTCTCCTGTGGACAAGATGATTAGTTCTCCTGTCAAGGCATCCTACCCATACAGCCTGGGACTCATGGGAAGTACCTCTCATCTGATCAATGAGCAGGGAAATGAGGATAGGGACCATAGTAGTACTATCGATGGATGCATCGCTGTATCTACCATACTTCCTATGCTAGGATGACCTCCATTGATTTGGGATCAATGATGCTAATCTGGGATCAGTGAGAGTGGTTCACACTTTGAGATTGACTTCGGGCCAGTGGAGGATGGTATGATACATCCTCGATCATTTCTTCTTCTTCATAGTTCAAGCAGAGCAGAGCAAAGAAAAGTAGAGCATAACAGAGTAGAGCAGAGCGGGGTCAAGCTGTACAGGACAATGCATTCGATGGATGGATAGCAGCGACAGTCTGATGGATTGCAAATGAAGTTCTCTCAAGTTGAGAGGGAGTGTTAAAATTGGCAACTAGGGCCAAACTTGATGTGGATCAACTTACTTATGGCTTCTGATATTTTTCGTAGATTCCTCTCATTGAGAGATGTAGGATTGATCTAAAGATCATCCGATTTCGATAAGTATTTATGGAGATACAAATTTATTTTGATTATGGACAAATTGTCAAGGTCGGCCAACAAACTTATGTAGGCTCAGAAGCCCAACAGTTACGTCTATTCATCCTCAATGTTTGCATATAAATACTAGGAGCATTCTCCTCATTTGGACAATTCAATCGCTCATCTTCTCTCTCCCTCTCTCTCTCTCCTATGCATAAAAGGAGCCTCTCTCTCTCTCTCACACGTGTGGCTGAAAGGAAGACGTCCTAGGGCAAGTAAGACGCATAAAGGACGCTAGGGCAGCAGGTCATCTCTTTGACCAATGTTGACCAACCGTTGACTTTCCAGAAGTGCGGATTGGGTGTGGTTGCCTCTCCTAGGCAAGCCGCAATTTTTGGCACAAAAACTGAGGTGATCTGACCTCTGGTTTGACCGGTGTTGACTGCCCTAGTTTAGGGCTGCAGTTGACTTCAGAAATCTGCAAATTGACTGTACTATTGGTGCTGTTCAAGGGCTGTTTCTTCAGGCAATTCAAGGACAAGTTGACTGGAAATTGACCAAGCATTTTAGAGGTCAATTTCCGCTAGTTTGACCAAGTTTGACTTTGCTGATCGTAGGGTTTTCTGCTGCTGATATAAAATTACAGAATTCAGATTTTGTACTATTTCTCTCTGCTGAACTATTGAAGATAAAAGAAGATTTGATCAAAGGGTTTCCTAGCATTGGGGTTTGATCCTAGCTAGCCGCCATATCTTGTGTCTCTTGTCTTGGCTTGTTTTCTATTGATCATTTAATGTTCTATCTGCACTTTGCTTAATGTATATGTGATTGCTAATTTGTGGCTAATAAGGAGAAAAATAAGTAAACTGCTCTAAGCATAGAACATACCATAATTTAACACACATGGAAAGATGTGCACCCCTATTGATTAATTTTGAGCAACCATATGTTGAGAGTTCCTCATCCAATGGAAAAATTCCATGTGGCATGTCAACGTCTCATCTAGCTCTGCAATCGGACACCTTGTTGACTTTTTGACTTCTGAGACTACATTCCATTGGGAAACATGAACTGCCTTGGAAAGTGTGAAATTATTGCTGATTGTGACACTGCCATGTCTAAGAAACATTTGTGAGAAATATGATAGCAAGGCTAAGGACACCGACAAACTCTATAGACTTGTAAACATGTGAAAAGGCATAGGTGCACTCGACGTGGGCTAGACATGCCCCTACACTGGTGATCACCCTGACTGCTAATCATGGGAATTTCAGATACATGGGAGGTTCATTGATTGACATATTCTTTTGCCAGAAAAATATGTAGGCTGCAGTAAAAGGAGCAATCACCACTATTGCATAGAATCTTAAAAGGTGCATTGCATGTTGAGTTCCCTTACAAATTTTTCCTAGAGCTTTATCTTTCGTGGTCAAGGAGACCATTTCATAACGATAACTCTTCCACAAGGATTACCTAAGACCCATTGTTAGTTTGTTGATTTAATGCTACTACTTCTAAAAGTTTTCTATGGTTCTTAGTGGTGCCCCAAGGATATCTGTTGATTGCTTGTTTTTGTCCATTCCCCTCCTGTTTCTCCCAAAGGTAACGACACTTGTTATTTTACTGTTCTGCAATGTTAATGTATGGGTGTAGTTCTGGAATTATATGTGATTAGTTTATTTATTTACCTGGCGTCTACTATTTTTGTTATTCTATTCTAATTTAGTGGGGAGCTGTATTCTTCCCTTCAAAGTGATTGCCTGCTTATATCTTTTTTCTTTCATATGGATTTATTGGTCATCCTTCCTTAAATATTGTGTTTATAATCGCCATCAAGATAGAGATGAGACAAATTTATGTCTTGTTGTAACATTTATTAGGTGCATGCTTTTGATTGAACCAGTTGAGGTCAGGGAAACAAAAGTTTTCTTATTCTTTTGACAGTTAGAGCGACTTTTGATGCAGTGATTTCCAATGGATTACTTTCAGGTAAAATGTGGTGTAAGAGGTGATGTTGGACCAGCTTGTAATGCTGTTGGTATGATTGATCGTTATATTCTAGGTATTAGACACCTCCATCAGCGGCCGGTGTATGTGCGGACAAAGGTAATATGATCTTTTGGAGTAATATGTTGCTTTCTTATTGAATGGAATTTACTGCATGGTAACAATTGGCCATTGTTTGAAGCATCTTTATTTGAGTTTCAATATATATGATGTAGGAGTGCAGTGTCAATTCTCCAGATTATGGTCCAGTTCCATCAAATGCTCCTTCATGGTGCCATGCTCCTTTTGACCCTGAAGGGATTCTAAGGTAAGCTATTTTAAAGATCTGCTATATCTTGATCAAGATCTTTAACGTTCTCAGATGTTTAATAATTTACGAGGAAGAATGGATGTTAGCAGGCATATTGTCAACTGATGTCAAGCCAGAAATGTTGTATCTTTCAATATGGACAGTTTAAATTTCAAAAGACATCAATAAAAGATAGAGACTTGTGTAAGAATAACAATGTGGGCTTTTATCTCACAAAGGCATTCTCTATGTACCATGACAATTGTAGTTCATATATATAGATCACCAGTAGTGTCAGAAAAGAGACTATACCTGTGGTAGATACAAAGTTGCTAAAGACGTGAGTTTGAAATGAGATTTCACTGGACTATCTTGCCCTCAATGTACAAGGATGTTGATGGACTTTTACCACACAAAGGTGCACTTCAAGTGATAAAGTCCCTAAACACAAGTTTAACCGTGAGGGAACAAAGAGGGGTTATCTATTGTCACAACAACACCCTCTTTCACTTTAGGCTGTCTCTCCTCCAGCACAGATGGGATATTCCTAGTATAGGATCACTAAAGCTATGCAATGGAGGCCCAGGGTGATATGAAGAGTTAGCTTTAGCAAAACAGAAGTTTTTGTATAGGAAATTAAAGTGGATGGTGACTAATCAATGCATATAAATACACCATCACATGTCATTGTATCATCAACTTATCATTCATTCTGTCTTATTCAATTATTTATTATTTGTCCTATATGAATTTCTGTTTGTTGTCCTTATGTTGGATATTTCTTTGGTAAATGAACATTGTTTATCTCAACACCACCCCTTTGTTGGGCTATGAGACCACTAGATCATAGAAGGCAACTTCAAGATACTCTCTGAGTCTCTAGTCATTTTTCCAATCCCAAAAAGCATTAGAGATCAACCAAGAAACCTACTGTTGAGTATATTTTTATGAGTGTGTCAATCAGACCAGCTTTGGTACTCACAACACCTGCCCCACACAAAACACGGAATAGATTCCCTTCTCTGCTCAACAGTCCCTAAGAAGCTATCTTTCCTTAAGTTCTCTTTGGTATGTTCATAGAGAGTCCATTTACTGTCCATTTTCAAATCGAATTCCAGCAGCATTTTCTTGGTTCTTGGAAAATTTTATGATCAATTTTCTCTAGGGATTGTGAGGTTATCTTTCTAATCAGTTTGGCCTCTATTGCTGCAAATTATTACTTTATTCATCTTCTCTATGGATTTTTTCATTTTCTCCTTCCTATTACAATGTTCTAATACTTCCTTTCATGGGCTATTTTGTCCTTAAAGTAAAAGTGACATTTTTCTTTATCTTACATTTTCATCTTTTTACTTAAATTTTTAACATTACCATGAAATGACTTAGGATATTTCAGAGTGGTTCCAACCTCATTGGATTTCATATGGAGAAGGTAGAATTTTAGATCTCATTAAAAATCCAGTAGACTTAGCATTTTTTCAGGATTTCAGGATTTGGAGGATTGCAAAATTTCCATTGGATTTTGTCATGTACAAGGGTATGGAACTAATATTTAATCAAGAGCACCTAGCCCTCTATGTACCTTGATGTTAGTGGCATTGGTTGTCAAACTTAAGAATGTACCCATCAATCTTGACTTGACATGCTATGGTTTTTCTATCTTATTCTAATGTGTAAATGGGTGATATTGATGATGAAGATGCCAATTTAGGCAATGATTTTGATGAGAGGTAGGTATTTGTTGTAGCATGATTTGTTTTGGATGCTAGAGGCCATCTAGAGCTTGTTTGTTGATGTATTTTTGGTTCAGAGGTGGATTGCACTCAATGCTATTTTGGTTATGTGCACCCTTACATCATACATATTATATAAATGAGAACTTTTTCTTATTTGTGTATAAATGTTTTGGATTCATATGAATGCTGAATATATATGTTTTTCTTTAAAATTTGAATATTTTATGCCTTTTTGGTCAATTGGTTTTTTGGTTCAGTTTTTTTACCAGTTTCGGTCTAGTTCCGACTGGTTCCCAGTTGAGAGGGTTTTCTGGTTCAATGGCTGGTTCCGTACTTGATGATGCCATATCACCAGATCGATTTCAACCACAAAAGCTTTGTTGCAAAATAAAATTTCTGCTAGTAATTTTGTTGTTTTAAAACCCTTGTTCTATATGATCGTCCCCAAAGAGTTTCTACTGCTCTGGTACCATTTTAAATCTCCAATAACATATTTGATTTATTATACCTCAACAATTATTTTATACCTAGAAATTATTTACTCAATAAAATTTGAAAATTGTTGGAAAATAAATTCACTGAATTTTAAATTTAAAAAATTATATTTGCAGCAGAAATCAATCAGGAAAATCAATCACACAACAACAGAAAATGCTTCCCAAAACAATATTCGTTCACTTTATGTTACTCAGGGAAATTAGGGCCTAGGTGAGCTCAAATTAGGGCTTAGAGGGGTGAAAAGTACTCAATAAGCTTGAATGAGCGAAAAGTACCACGAATTGAGTGCAATAGCTTCTTACCACTATAGGATATTAATTGGAGCCTTTATACCACTTCCATGTGACTGTAAGAAGACAAGAATGCCTGCTGTTTAGACCTGTAACTTTAATATTTCTGAAGAGTGCAGCAAAGCAGCAAGCATGGGGCCATTTTAGGGGTCTGAAGTTAACCTTTAGTGAACCCGAAACTCAAGGAACTTTGTTAAAGATGTCAGTACTATCAAATTGCTTTCCAATGAGCACAAAAACACTTGATTTGGACGAGTAGTCTAAAGGATATTAAATCTACAATATGACTATCCAAAATTTAGACCACAACCCTGAGGGTTGAAGATTAACTTGACCAAAATTAATAGCAGACGTTTATATTACTTTGGACAACTAGTATATGATCTATTAGAAGCAAATAATCATTGAAAAACTTCTTAGACCAATGATGGGCACGAAGATTTAGCTTTGTCCTTCATGCATCTCAAGGTATGATTTTGTCTTCAAATAATTCCAATTGCTGTAGACTATTTCCAGTACCTGTAAATAGCCTTTAAACACTTGGAAATATGGTTAGCAAATCAATATAGTGAAAATTGAGGGAGGCCGTACAACCTCAAGGGCTAGGGCTTCCTTGATAACAAGTTTTATGGTGTTTTTTTCAAAGCTAAGTTGCAGGAAACGCAGGGGGGGGGGGGGGGGTCCGTTTCCGGCCGGAAACGGAAACGAAACTCGTTTCCCCGTACGGTACAGCCGTGAAATGCGTTTCCAGTCTACCACCTCATTTCCCGAAACGGAAACGTGGGTGGTACGGCCGGAAACGCATTTCACGGCTGTACAGCGCACTTTTGATTAAAAAAAAACGACTTTTTTTTTAATTTAATTTAATTTTATTTGTTTTCTAATTTTTTTAGGGTTTAGGGTGGGTTCTAGAAGCCTCTCTGAAGTTATAAAAGAGAAGTTTGTCTCATTCTCTCATCACACTATTCAGCAAGTCGTTTCTCTTGGAGACTGGCAGTTGTTTCAGGCTTTCAGCTAGGGTGTTTTGAGCAGTGAGCATCAGCAAAGTGGATTTTAGCAGCAGGAGAAAGAGATTTCAGCAGCAAGAGAAAGAGATTTCAGCAGCAGCAGATTTGGCTCAGCTACAGCCATATTTCTCTTCTCTTTTCTGGCATTTTGGGGTAGTTTCAGCCACAGAAAATTAATTTGGGTAAGCCACATTCATTTTGAGGATTTTTTCTTACTATTTCTTCAATTTTTCTAGGGTTTATGCAGCGAGAAATATGAAATACGTATTTGATTTATAGATTTGTTTTTTAAATTGATTTTTGCAGCAGATTTGGCTCAGCTACAACCATATTTCTCATCTTTTCTGGCATTTTAGGGTAGTTTCAGCCTCAAAAAATTAATTTGGGTAAGCCACATTCATTTTGTGGCTTTTTTCTTACTATTTCTTCAATTTTTCTAGGGTTTATGCAGCCAGAAATATGAAATACGTTTTTTATTTATAGATTTGTTTTTTAAATTGTTTTTTGCAGCAGATTTGGCTCAACTACAGCCATATTTCTCCTCTTTTCTGGCATTTTAGGGTAGTTTCAGCCACAAAGAATTAATTTGGGTAAGCCACATTCATTTTGTTAGTTTTTTCTTACTATTTCTTCAATTTTTCTAGGGTTTATGCAGCCAAAAATATGAAATACGTTTTTTATTTATAGATCTGTTTTTTAAATTTATTTTTGCAGCAATGGCTTCCAGCCAAAGTGCAGCTGCAAGTTCAAACCCTAGGGCCAACCCAAGGGCTGAATATTATCCCCTTTGGAGGCATGTGACGAAGCTTGAAAGATGTGGAGGTGGTGGCTCATGGGAATGGCGATGCAATCTTTGCAATAATACGTACAAGGGCTCCTACCCAAGAGTGAGGGCACATCTATTGCATGGAGGAGGACAGGGGATTTCAGGTTGCACAAAAACAGCAGATCCATTGGCAATGAGGGCATATCAAAGAGAGCAAGATGAGGCGGATGGTAATAAGAGAAGGCATGATGACCTTACTCAAACTCCATCTAACATTGAGCCAAGGATTGTAGCTGAAGCAAGAAAGAGGAGAGCTGGTCACACTGAACAACATGAACAACCAGCACCCAAAAATACCAGAGGGCCAGGGGCATCCCCTTCAGTTCAGGATAGCAGAATTGCTAGATTGGTGAATGTGCAAGCAAGAAAAGAAATTGATTCCAGAGTGGCTAGGTGCATTTATGCATGTGGTATCCCATTCAATGTTGTTCGCTCTCCTTACTAGCAAGATATGATAAGGGCAGTTAACAAAGCTCCTCAAGGGTACAAGGGGCCCAACTATGAGAAAATCAGAACCCAACTTCTCAAAAATGAGAAGGAACTTGTGGAGGAAATTTTAGCTCCAATTCGTTCTTCTTGGAGTAGCTCTGGGGTTACCATAGTCTCAGATGGTTGGACAAATATAAGGCGCAGACCATTGATAAATATCATTGCCACTTCCCACAAAGGAGCAATGTTTATCAAGGCAGAAGACTGCTCAGGAGAGGTGAAAGATGCACAGTTCATTGCTGATGTTATTATAAAAGCTATTGAACAAATAGGGGCTAACAGGGTGGTGCAAGTTATCACGGATAATGCACTAGTTTGCAAAGCTGCAGGTTTAATTATTGAGGGGAGGTATGACCACATCTTTTGGACACCATGCATTGTCCATAATTTGAATCTGATCTTAGAGGAGATCGACAACAAAGTTTCCTGGATAAAGGAACTCACAGGGGATACAAGGGAGATTATCAAATTCATCACCAACCACCACCAGTCTCAGGCCATATTTCGAGAGTACTCCAAATTGGAGTTGTTAAAAGTTGCTGAGACAAGATATGCCTCAAACTTCGTGATGTTGCGCCGCCTTGTTGAGGTTAAGCATGCATTAGTTTCTATGGTGGTGAGTCAACTTTGGGTTGAGTGGAGACAAGCAGATTAAGAGCGGGGATCTATGGTGCGTAGATTGTGCCTTGATGAGGATTGGTGGAGCAAGGTAGATTTCTTGCTAAAGTTCACAACCCCTGCATTTGAGCTTCTCCGGAGTGCTGACACTGACCAACCTTTCTTGGGAGAGGTATATGATGGCATGGATTCCATGGTTGAGAAAACTATGGAAATCATTTCACAAGAGTCCCCACAACTTTTGTTTGTTGATGATCATT
>APFE030157926.1:68351-103589 GCA_000404065.3 Pinus taeda
GCACTCCAACCTTCGCCTTGCGTCTCGTAGGGGTCCAGAATACAACAGTGGTCCTTCTAAAGAATGGGATGTGGAGGCAGAAAATCCTGATTTGGAGCTCTCTCTTGCTGCCTTGAATATTGAGGACGAGTCTGGAAGTGGAATTGGTGCATCATCTTCTTTAGCACCACCATCCACTGTTGAGCATTGTGCTGTTTCTATTTTTGATGAGGATTGTTATGATGAGGATTAGTCTTTTGTCTCTATAATTCTTGCAGCCTTATAGTCTTTATTGTACTTGCAACCTCATATACTAATATAAATAAAGGCTGATTTTGAGATTTTGCCCTTGGATATATAATAAACTTTAATGGTTACTTTTGGATTTTCCTATATTTTTATTGTCATTATGTGATCATTCATGACTCATGAGTAAATGTGATATAAATTTAATCTTAATGTTTTAAATCATTAATGCTTTATGATTGCACATATATATAATAATTTTTAATATTTTTAATGTATATATATAATATTATATATATATATATATATATATATATATATATATATCGCGTTTCCCCGTTTCCTCAAATTTGGGGAGGTCGTGTTTCATATCGCTTCCCGTTTCGGAAACTCGTTTCCGTTTCCCCGTTTCGTGCAACTTAGTTTCAAAGATATAAACAATAAATACAATGTAACCACAATTGAGTGAAGAAATTCACAATTAAATATTTTTTGGATTTTTGTATATTATAGTTTTTTGAATTTTCAGGAACAATTTTTTTTAAGGATTTTTATATTTAGGGCTAATACAAATTTACAAAAAAATACAAGGAAATTTGTGATATAATTTTGTGAAAGAGGTGTGTTCTTGCAAAATGTAGTAGACCTTGGAGAGGGAATCCATTCAAGATGTAAACTAGACCTTGAAGCAACAACGGGGTATTGACCATGGTCACTACAGCCAAAAGCCCCTGCTCTTTACAAATTTTCACCAATGGGAGGAGTCCTTGTAGGAGAGAAGTCACTTATGAGATATTCTAGGGTTAATTTATAAGATGACATCACTAGGATCTCTTAAAGAAAGACACAATTTATGTTTGAGGCTCCACAAGGAGACAATTCACGTTGTATGATGAGACCTAGAAAAGAAGACGCAAGACCTAGGGTTTGATAAATTTGATGAATGTTGAAGTATCCAATGATCAAGGCAAAGAGAAAAGGTTTTGTATGATTATACTAGCAATGGGAAGGGTCACCAAACCTTCAAGAAAGCCCTTAAGTATATGCAAAGCAAACTAGGGTTTCCCTCTTGTGCAAACAACTAAGGCAAGAATGTTTGTGGATGAGCTTGAAGTGGATGCCCACCAAAAGGATAGGTTTTTTGGCAAATACTATCCCCTTGATGTTTAGGCTCTCCAATCACCAGAACACTACTTGCCTAGGGATCCAGACCAAGCCCTAGTTTCCTATCTTGGCCTTGAAATGACCGAATTAGGAGAGAGAGGATTTGGATAAGAATAGAGTGTGATCACTGCCGATGTAGACTAGTCCCTTGCGCCATGGGTAAATGGTGTGTGCGATGTGTAAGATATGCCAAAGTTTCACCGAGGAGGCCAAAACCTTGATGCCCTAGCACCCAAATCTTAAACAATTTCTTATCCAATGGAAAATCAATTTTGCATGGGAGAGATAATGAAAGATCACCACTAGGACCATTAATGAACATGTTATATACGAGTAATGCATGCAATATTTCAATAAGATAGCATTTAATTGATTTTCAACAAATTAGGGCACGAATTTAGCATGACCTAGCATCTATTATTCTATACATTAGACAAAAAATCTTACACAATAAAGGCACTTACAAGATAACATGCAAAAAGATTCCATCATTGATTTCCAAAGAAATAGCTCCAAATCAAACTTTTTAGCTCCAAATATTAAAGTGGATCAATATATTTGGTTTGCTCCGAAGAAGAGAGGCCAAAAATAGTCTATGACGCTGAATTTCACACTTGTGTGATGATGATGTTCAACAATGATGAGTTCTAAATATATACGAGGCATTATAAAATTAGCCTGCAAGCCCCCCTAAAATTATAAAATAATGTGCAAAATAAGCATAGGTCACAAACCGACCTAGTAGCCTTTGTGAATTAAAATTAATGTCCACATGATCATGCTGAAATGATGATGTGATGCTAGCATAGGCTTTTTTAGGGTTGGCGTTGAGGGCTTCAAGTTTCATGATGAGTGTAGAGGCCCTCTAAAATCATGTTCTAGGGTTGGACCCTAGATCTCTAACAAAATCCTCTGTGGGCCCTAATTTTGGGCTTGGGACACAAACATGGGTATCATTGACCTCTAGGTGGTAAATATGGTTTTGTCTTTGATCCAACGCTGAGGGCTCTATGGATGGTGCTAGCCCTCCCATGTCTCAAGGCATGCGAGCAAGCTCATTTGGGCCTTGGATCAACTGCTTGACCTTGCCGTAGTGCTAAGCTGACTTGGCACATGTGTTGGAAAATTCAAAGTGGCAACTATTAATTCAATTTTCTTTTAACCTTAATATTTTCTTGTGAACTTAGTTAGTCTTCTTCTGTTCTCTATGTAGATCTTTTTATCAAACAAATATCAGGAACATAAACAATAATAATAGAGGACACATAAATTAGGCTCTCAGCCAGGGCAAAACCCCTCCAAGGGGAAAACCCGAAAAACTCCTCTTGTTATAGAATTCGTTTTCAATGAGACAACAAAGACCTACGATACCCTTGCACCTTTCAACAACAGTCTTCATGTGTTTGCGACTAGAACAACCCTTCAAACCATCGATAAGGTTACGTGATGCAAGACCCTAATTGAGATCTGAATGCCGTGATGAGGAGCAGGCTCGATGGTGACTTCGCATGAGGGTACAAACTTCCTCATGTGCTACGACTACCTTCTCTTTCCTCGACCTTAATGCTGTTGCTCTTCTTCGTGAGAGAGATGAAATTGAATTGCATTTTGGAGAAGCCTAACGTGGCCTATATATAGGCTTTCCCTCTCATCCATTGAGCCGATGTGAGCTTGGATTAGGCCAACGTATCTCTTTGATTAGTTAGCTGAGCTGACGTGAATCCACAATCTTCCTTTGAGCAATTTTTCTTGAGTAAATCTGTGGGTACACATTTGAGTATTTTCTTTGATGATCTCGAAGGACTTACATTAATTTCATTTACATAAATAATACATGACTATCTTGATTTTTACATGACTTGTCTTGAGCTCTTAATTAGAGCAAAAATAATTCTTTTTAATACAAAAATACATTGATGCAAAAATTTGACATAATGAAGACCGAACCTAGTTACACTATTTTCAACACAGTAAAGAGGCTAACAAAAGGACAAAAATAAGTCTTCTAGGGCAGCGATGGAAAGGAGAAAGAAGCCGAGGTAGTAGGGACTATTTTTCTAGAGTCAACACAACCACACGTGCGAGAAAGGAAGGGTCTGCCTCTAGTCATTACAACAGGATGGCACAATGACATCTCTCTATTTTTGGGCTAGTAAACAAAGCATATAAGGCCTCCCAATCAAGCGAAGAGAAAGGGCACTCAAGCAAAGAAGAAAAGAGGCTACAACAACAACTAAAACATCACACTTGTGAGAATTTAGGGCTGGTGGACAATCACATCTTGTTTGCACCTACACTTGAAAGAAGGAGCTCATTTGGTTAAGAAAGAGAAGGAATCGTCATATGGAAAGGTTCTCATCAAAGGCTTGTCCTCTATAGCAAGTAGAAAAAGACTTACCAACAATTGAAAAAAGAACGAAGTGCTAGAAGAAGTACTGGAAGAAGTGCTGGGGAATAAGGTGCAGAAAGAAGGAAGGACTTGACTTGTGCTTGGAGGATACTCTTGTTAGGGGTCTAGGGTTTGGCATTGATCAATAGAAGCTTCAATAAGAGAAATTCACTAAAGGGTTTTCCTCTCAAGAGAAGAGAGGTTTCGGCCTTGGTAGAAAGCAAATATCTTGTGTTCTTGTTTTTATGTTTTCGTAGCAGTTTGATGAAGTACACACATATGCACTAGTAAGAAGAAGAAGAAGAATAAGATAACAAAGAAAAGTAAAAATACTCCACTAACCATTATCAATTATCGAAGAATCACTCTACACTACTTTGCCCTAGATTCTTCAACAAAAATACACCTCTCGAAAGTGTATTCAATGATGTATGGGAAGAATTATCGGCTCTGTGACGGTGGAATAGAAAAAGGCTAAAATATAATAGTAGTAGCAACGACAATTATTGCATGACGGAAAGCTTTGCAACTGTCCATGGTAAGATTGGAACTAACAGAGGCAGCTCCTACATACAACAACTTGAATGGCATCGTGGGTGCTTTAATGGCTATGTGCAAGATCAATGACGTAGAGCTGAAGGGGGTAACATCAATGACAGATGGGTAGTATGACCATCCTGAATTAATCTTTTGTGAAATCTTTTGATTACTGGAAATTTGTGATATACTGTTATCACTCGACTGGGTTGTGCACACTTAAGCATTCTTCGGAACATAAGTTTGTTGTTTATGTTCCGAGTGATACGGATTTGTAGGTTGATTGAGATGTTTGTTCTTGTGATTCAGATGTAGATAAAGATTTCTTTTGGTTTCCCTTATCATGTGTGTGGCAAGATTCTGATTTACTTCAGGTTTCGATGTCGTCGAGTTGGTTACAAAATCTTCACTTGGAATTTACTTCATCTACATCTGAGTGTGTTTTTTCTTTAACAGACATGTCTTCTTCTTGAGTTGTGATATTCACTAGATTGGAATTCGTTCCATTTTCTTCAACTTAAGTTTCTTTATTTGAAGAATTCAACACTTCCTTCTCAATAAGTTGTTATACCTTATTTTCCAATGACTTTTTGTGCTTCTTAAGCTTCTTAATTTGTGTTAATAATTTTTCACTATTCTTTAAGCCAAGAAATTTCTTCATTTCGATCAGAAGTGATTTTTTCAATTTCTTTTTGCATATTTTGTAATACTTTTTTACCTTCTTGAAAAATTACTTTTGAAATATCTTGTATGTCTTCGGGTGTTACTAGATTTGGCTTCAGTGTAACATCCCGGAGTGTTATGTTCTTCTTCCTGTAGGAAAATGTTGAAAACTTCTTTTTTGCATTTAAGATGAAGGATCCTAGAGTTTCCATCTAGGGTGAACTCAAAATCATGTCATTGTGATTGCTCCATCGGGTTTGAATTGAGAATTGTGATATAAATGTATAATCCTCAATGTTTAACTATAAATTGGTTGTCATATTTTTTGTTGCCAAAATAGTCTAATTTCTCGATTATATTTGATTTCGGAATCAGTAATTGCAATTTTAGGCGTTATGTAATTTTTATCTTCAGTAGGTGAGATAGAAATAATGACATCTTTTCCCACAATAAACCCTTTAATTCTAAATAGCACTGAAGCATAATTACGTGAAGTTTCCAGAAATCTTCCTTCATTAATGGTTTCCATTATTTTCTTTTTTGGGATGAGGATTAGGGTTTAAAAATAGCCCTCTCAATCCTTGTAATAATACTTTTTCTTTTATAATATCACCCTCTAGAAAAATTAAAAGACCCTCAAGTACTTTTTCACCTTTTTATTATATAAAGGGTTTTATAAATCTCTCTTTTAATTGTAATCTTATAATAATAATACTTTATGAAGATCTTGACCTTCTTTTTGGAATTGACCTTTTATTAAAATATATACAATCACTTTTATTTTTATTTTTTTAAATACTTCCAAATTTCCAATTTTTTTTAATAAAGTATCCCTCCTCTATTATTAGCTATGTTGCACAGGGACCCATCCCCCTACAAAAACCCTTCGTCCCCTGCATCTCCATGTTTGGGGACTTAAAAATGCCTACGAAACGTTCCAGAATGGCAGGGGATCCCATTGGGGACTCGGGGACTTTCAAGGCATTCCCAATCTGTCCTTCGCTCAAATTGGGGACTTTTTTGACAAGTTTCGGCCATCCCTGGAAAAAATCAGGGGCATTTGACCAAGAAATAAAAATATATTAAAATTTTTGGCGCCATATCTAAATCTTACGCGCCATATAAACCCTATGCGGCATAACATTTTCTGTTTCCCTATTTCCCTAAGCGACGACGACATACATTTTTTATTTAGTGGTTGGCATTGCGGTTCACAACGGTTTCTGATTCACAACAGTTTACAACATCGCGGTTGCAGTTTGCTCTAAGTTATTCTCCGTTCCTTCTTCAACAAAGCAGCAGACTAGAGGTTATCTTCAACAGTGCAACAGACTAGTCCATCTTCAACAGTGCAACAACAAAGTCGTGCTTCCATATTCAACAATGAAACAACAGAGTAGTGGTTCCATCTTCAACAATGCACAGGTATGTCGTGCTACTCACAACATTTGCCATTTACGATTCAGATTTATATATAGATTAGAATTATTTGGGCTCAATTAAAAAAAAAAGGAATTTTGTTTCCCTCCTAAACTATCATGTGGTCCTATTCTTTTGGGTACCTTCAATACTATAAAATGCCACTCGTCCTCCTTCAAGAAAGACGTGTATTCTGAAATAAGCATCTACCTGATAATATTTCTCAGTTCTGTTGTAATTTTGGAAGGGTTTTATCTGGAAGGGTTTAGTTGGCCTTTCCTTGGGCTAACATTGAACTCACATTTGCCTGAAGCTCCTAATATAGCTGCGACCTTGAATGTGTGTGAAGAGTGAAGCATCTTGGCGTTTGATTCAGTCATTGAGCTTAAACTATGCCTGTAGGTGGATACACTGGGCTGTCACAATAATTTAAATTATATAATACGTTTTATCAGAAAAAAATAAAATGAATAATATTTAATGAGACATTGCATCATTTAATCAATGAATATTGAATATATTCTTTCTTATTAATTTTGTGAATTCCTGTCCACGCTTGTGTGTGTGTAAATCTCACAAAGTTACAACATTAACAAATAGAACAAACCTACAAGTTTTAAAAAATTAACATTCTGACTGTACACCTACCTGAGAAATTTCAAAATTTGTTTTCTTAGAACAATATCAAAACTGAGTTATTTATTCAATCCCAAGGATGAAATTTTCTTCATATTTAAATTTTTTAAACATTTGGAATTCAGGTTAAAGTTAAAACAGTTAAAGAAACAACTCCAAAAATATCAGGCTTCGTTTTGTTCCTTTCACAGAGATTGATGGAGATGGGTCTGACGGAGATGGTTGTGCTCCCTCTTCCACATCTACCTCTATTCTAGCATTGAATCATGTTTCTCAGTTTTTAGACTTTGAACAGAAGCATCTTTTATTTTTCTTGAAATCATGAATTCCGATTGTTTGAAGATATCTTAATCTTACAAATTCTTTTGAATTTTCAGATGGATAACTCTTCTTTTCCATCTCCCCAATTTGAAATGGGGTCACCTCCAAATACAATGCTCGATCCAACTGAAGACTCAGCGTACAGTGCCATCAATTTGAAGAAACCATTGTTGCAATATGTCAAGAAAATCACCCAAAACAAGAAGAAAAATAGTGGTGGTCCACAACAATGGTTATGGAAGGTTTGCAACCATGTATTTAATGGAAGCTACACTAGAGTTTGTCGTCATTTATTGGCTATTACAAGGGATGGAGTTAAAATATGCACCTTCTCATTGGAGAAAAGAGTTGAAATGACAAGACTTCACATGATTGCCATAGGTGGGACAATTATTGAAGGGATAGAGGAGGACAGATGTGCCATTTTTAAAAAACCAATGGTTCTCGGTTCAATGGAGTTCACTCAAGGCACAGTCAATGACAATGATGAACTTGATTCAATGCAGGGTCCTTGTAACACTATGTCAAATAGGAAAGCTGCTGTCATAGAGATGTTCAATACACAACACAAGGATGAGGTAGATGATGCAATGGCTGATTTTTTCTTTGCTAATGGAATTTCATTTAATGCCACCTGTTCTCCTCACTACAAAGAGATGATGAGGAAAGTCATTGTTGCTGGCTCATCATTTCAACCCCTTGGTTATAATAAAATGAGGACGACTTTGCTAGATAGAGGTGTCTCAAAGATGGAAGGGTTGATGGAAGGCCTTAGGAAATCATGGGGTTTTTATGGATGTTAAATTGTCATGGATGGTTGGACAAATATTCAGCAAAGGCCTTTGTTGAACATCATTGTCACCTCTCCAAGTGGGCCCTATTTCTTAAGGGCAATTGATTGTACTAGAAAGTTGAAGGATGCAACTTTCCAATTTGAGGTATTGAAGGATGCAATTGAAGAGATTGGTCCTACAAATGTAGTTCAAGTTATCACAGATGCTACACCAGTTTGTAGGTCTATGGGGTTAATGATTCAAAACAGGAATAAGCATCTATTTTGGACTCCTTGTTGTGTGCATGCTTTGGATAATGCACTCAAAGACATTGGAAAAATTTCTTGGATCACTTGCATTATTTTGGATGCAAAAGAGGCACAAATGTTCATTTGCAACCACCATGCCTCTCTTGCTATTTACAAGATTTATGCAAAAGAATAGTTCTTGAAACCAACAAATACAAGGTATGCCACCTATTTTATTCTTCTTGATCGTATGCTAGAGGTGCAACAAGCCTTAAAGGCCATTGTTATTAGTTCAGAGTGGTCTACATGGTGGGAATCCAAAAGAGATCAGGGAAAGAAGATAAGACAAATGATTTTGAATGAGGAATGGTGGCTTGATGTGAAATACATTGTCTCTTTCACCTATCCAATAGTGGAGCTCATAAGGTATGCTGATTCAGATTCTGCTAACCTTGGGGAAATATATGAGTCAATTGACAGCATGATCGGACGTGTTAAGTCTATTGTACGTCAGAGGGACCCCTCTTTGGAATCTTGTAGTGAAATCAAAAGTTGATAGAAAATAGATGGAACATGATGAACATAACTCTTCATATGCCTACTTATACACTTAATCCAAAGAGCTATGTGGAAAGGGAAGGTAGAATTGCACCAATAGATGATCCTGAAGTGAAACTAGGATTTATTGATGCCATACAAAAGATGTATACAAAGGAGCAAGCAACCATAATTCGAGAACAATTTCTTGAATTTGCAATGCTCAATAGCCCTAGTTTCACTATTTTTGCAAAGAAAGATTTGATGGGTATGGCATAGAGAAGACCTAGCGGATGGTGGAGGATGTATGGGGACCAAACTCCAGAAATATACACACTAGCTATGCATTTACTATCTCAGGTTGCTAGTTCCTCAGCTGTAGAAAGGAATTGGTCCACATATAGTTTTATCCACTGTATTAAGGGGAATAGGCTTACCTCTAAGAGAGCGGAAAAACTAGTTTATGTGCATATCAGTCTTCATCTTCTTACAAGGAAAACACCAGAGTATTTACAGGGACCAGTAGCACAATGGGATGTGGATCCTGAGGATCCTTCCCAGATTTATGACGAGGTGGATGATCCATCTCTCCAGGTAGGATTGGTAAATGTACCATTAGATGGCATTGGGTTGCATTTGCAGGGCATTGGTGATGATGAAAAAGAAGGAAGTGGCTCAAGCATTTTTGGACAACATTAATGCAGAGGATCCAAATTTATGAGTAGCTTTAGCCTTCATGATAGTATGGCCATTGAGTTAGGGACTTCATTGGCATTTTGTGTTATTAACTTATTATGATGCATTTTCCTTTTGGCACTCACAATATGATTATTTTGAATTTTGAACTATTATCTATGCTTTTCCTTCGAATATATAATCATAATCTACTAAGTTATTAGACAATTCAAGATTTTCCAATTGAGTTTTAACTTGTAAGTGTTAACTTTTTGGTTTTATATTTATATTTTATAATTACTAAGATGAATAGATTTCTTAACTAGTTATTGTTTATTTCAATGTGTTCTATTGATTATATATATATATATATAATAATAATATATAATATTAATGAATAATTATTATTTCTAAATTTTAAATATAATAATTTCCGTCCCAACCACCATCCCATGAAATTTAAGGGTGCCTCTAGCCGTCCTGGAACTCGTCCCCATTCTCACTTCCCTCGTCCCCAAAGATGATGCAACATAGATTATTACAGAGATGATTATCTAATTGAAGTCACTTAGCTCCGCTTTTAAAAAACTTCACCTTATATGTAATATTATTTTCTTTTATATTGGCTGTTTATATTCTTTGGTGCTTTACTTTAAATAAAATTTTTGAATGACCTTTTTTTTTTGTAAGTTTAGGTAGGTCCTTTTCTATTTATAAAACGCAAACTGAGAACACATACAAGACATAGGTGGCCTCAACTTGCCCAATGGGAAACCAAGCTTTTGGCCACCTAAATATAACATAGGCCATCCAAAACTGGTATGTCTGTAGTCTTTCAAGCCATGCTATGTAAACCGAACAATTGAAAATAGAGTTTTTATCTACTATTCCTATGAGCATGCAGAAATATAAAGAGACTTTCTGCTAAAAAGGAGCAAAGTTCTATTCTGAAAACAGAAGAGACTAGGTCTACTCATCCTGATCTTCCTGGTCTGGTTCCACCATTGCTGGGTCTGCTGCTGAACCCCCATGCACTGGTCTCTTGTTTGCTACGCCTGGGATGTTTCTCTCTATTTGGTCCAGTCTCATGTCATGTTTGCAGAGTTGGAATTGAATGGTCTGCAAGTCTTTTTTGTAGTCAAGCATGTCTCTGGTTATTAAAGCCATGGCCATTGAAACTTGTTTAACTGCCTTGCAGAGCAGCTTCTTCATGAGCCAATAAAGGTGCAGTGTCTGCTTGTAATGAGACATTCTGCCCCTTGTGTTACCTGTGTTTGAAACCATACCCCTCCACTCTTCCATTTCCTCCTCGGACTCCTTCACTTTTGCTTCCATGTCTTCAATTATTGCTCGTATACCTTCTTCTGTATTTCTCATATGAGCAGTGGCTGCTTCCTGTATGGCTTCGTCCATCGGTTGACAGCCTCTTCGTTTGCCCGGGGTATTACTATTTTGCGGCCCCAGGCGAGTGCTTGTCTATCCTTGGCGACCGCGACCACGCCCTTGACCCTGTCTGCGTCCTACTCGAGCCATCTCCCTGCTACCCTCTAGCTGTTCACAGGACGAACAGTAATGGGTTAAGATAAAATCCTCTCCAGTCCAAAGTACCCATCCACTCCGGATTGCGCTGTTTGTGGGTGCACTTGCCCATACCTAGGTCTCCCGGGAGACTATCCCCTCCCTTCCCTCTGTTCCTAATTGCATTTTCCTCTCACAGATTTTTGGTATCTGCGTCTCTTGTGCCTACTTTCTCCCCCACTATGGTTCGACCTTCTCCTTCCTGGGTATTCCTCAACATGGTAAAGCCATTAGCCATAATCACAACACTCTCTCCCCTCCTCTTATGTAAATTGGCTACCCTCTCAATCTCGTCAGAGGACTCCTCTTGGGGTGGCGTTATCAGCTTACCTGGGTTCCCTTTCAAGTCTCCCTCCCAATCCCGCTTTCTTATGCACTTCTCGTTAGCTTTCTTTAAGTGACTGCTTTGCCTAGTGCCTCTACCTCGACTTTCCGTCCTCATTTCCTCTCTGCCCCTCTCACTGTCTCTGCTTATTTCACAAGCTATAGGCTCTTCCTTCCCCACTTTGTCATTGTTTGTGACCTTACCCCTCTCCTGGTTCCAATCCCAGCTCTCAGGCTCTGCCATATCCTGCGGCCCGGACTGATCACTCTTCCTATCTCCCTTGGCAGGACCGTTTTCATCCCCCCTGCCTCTGGTTCTAACCCCGCCCAGTATACTACCAAAGGTAAAATCAATAACAGGGGGCAATAGTTTACATACCCGGTGACACGTTCCTTGCTCACTGGTGTAATGTTTGGCTCCCTCGTCCCACTCCGTCTTCGCCTCCCTCGCTTTCTATCCTTCCCCTCTGCTCTACTCCTTCTATACTCCCGCATGCCACCACCCTGCTGTCTCGTCGTGCCATCATCACTGTCCCGCCCACCACTCTCCAGCCTGACATTCCTTCTGCCACCTTTCCTTACCAAACAACGGTACCTCTCCGCATACCTGTTAGCTCTCATGCGGGCTGCACTGGCCTGTCCTTGTTCCATCATACGTTTGACGTCGCCATTATGGCTCATTACAGCCTCCGTCACCCTGATCGGGAGTTTATTATACTCCTTACGGTTTCTCTTTTGCCTTATCTTCATCCTTCACTAATATATCACTTAGTGGAGATAGTCTTGTATCACTTGGGTGTATGGGCCAGGTTTTTTCCAGGTGGCTCGATTGCGGTTCGCTTCCCCAATTGTGTAGGAAATCGACTTCCTTGTTGCCTTCCCTTTTAACATGCTTAATTATGATATATTCGAATCTGTTCATGATTTCACCCAACTCCTGTATGAGACTCACTGTTCTCCAGCTGTGGCTAATCTTTTCCCAATTCGTTCCAGAATGCAGCTTCCTCATCAAGTTGATGGCCATTAGTGAATCCCCTTCCACTTCTAGTCGGTCGTAACCCAGCTTAACTGCTATTGTAAGTCCTTGTCTAGCCGCCATTAGCTCTGCTTCGTTGTTGCTCAACTTGCCTCCATAAGCTGCGTATATCAGCCTAGTCTTGCCCTGAATGTCTCTGAAGATGTCGCCCATCCCTGCATTTCCTGGATTACCTTTGGAAGCTCCATCAAAGTTCATTTTGATGAAGCCTTCTGCTGGTCTACTATACCTCTGGGACTGTACCCCCTGTGTGCTTATTCCTTTCAATCCCTTCTCTCCTACCATCTCTTTTGTTAAACTTAGCTTTTTCAAGATCCTGGTTTCGTGTGTCATGGTATTCCAGTCCTCCTGCTGCCATTCCTCTGCCAATATGGTTTCCCTTATGTGCTTTATTATTCTTCCCCATACCTTCTCCGGTGTTAGTGCTTCATTCTTGAATATCCTTCGATTCCTTTCCTTCCATATCATCCATTGAGTGAAACCTACCGCTAGCCCCCAGGCTCGATTGAGGACCAGGTTGATAAAATGTCCACGTCCCTAGTGTTGCACCGTCTCTCTTATACTTTGCGGGTTTCTATCCATTCTTCCAAAGACGCCAAGGAGAGCATCCCATTTTCTTCGCGCGAACTGACAAGAATTGAGTTAGTGCTCTATGTTTTCATTTTCCAGCTTGCAGAGTTCACAATGGGCAGGACCCTGCATCCCTCCTTTTTGTATTTGATCCCATGTCAGTATTCGACCCTTACAAGTTAACCATAGAAAGTATGCCACTTTCGGCCACCATTTTCTTTCCCAGATTTGTTTCCACAGGTGCTGATTACCTTCCTGTTCCGTTTTAGTCTTAAGGTCATATGCCTCCTTTAGCATGAAGCTTCCTTTCATCATGTCCTTCCCTGACCAAAATCTTATGCGTTTCCATTTCCTCCATATAGTGCCTTTTTTGGTCTTCTTCAATATTTTGTCCCCAATCATCTGGATTTTTCCATACTCACCAGTTCTCTTCTCTGTGGTCTCCTTTCCGGTATTCCTTCACTTGGTTTAATCCTACTTCTTGTGAAGCTTGTTGAATGGTTCTGAGTTCTTGTTTTTCCTTTAGTTTGTCTCGTTGTTGCCATGCCTCATCCCAAAAATTTGCACTTTACCATCTTTTATTTCCCAGAAGGCATGATTTGTGATTAGGTCTTTGTTCTCGCTGGCCAAGTTCCAGACATTGGAACCTCTTCTTTTCTCTGTATTTCTCAGGATCTCCTCTAGTTTATTGGCACATTATACTTCTTGGCCCATATTCTCTTCCAGAGGTCCTCCCCTCCCGTCATCCACCTCCACCATAATTTAGCTCCCATGATTTGGTTTATGAGGTATGGGTCCTTCAATCCTAGACCCCCGTCTTCCTTTTTTCTGGTTAGCCCTTGCCAGGACATTAATGCCCATTTTTTCTGTTGTTGGGCCGCCTCCCCATATAAATTTCTTCACTATTTCTTCCATTTTGGTGCAAGGTCCTTTCAGTGTTGCCATCATCGAGAGTTGGTATATTGGTATGGATTGAAGAACTGCTTTAACTAGGATTATTCTTCCTACCAGGTTCAAAGATCAGAATGCCCAGTTGTTTATCCTTCTTTGCAATTTCTATAAGTTGTGCTGCCAATTAGCCAGTTTTAAAGAGTTGGTTGTCGACGGGATACCTAGGTACTTGGTTGGAAGCTCTTCCACCTGAAAGCCCATCAATCTTGATAGAAAGGCTTTGGCATTGGCTGGTGTGTTAAAAAAGTAAGCACTAGATTTCTCCTTGTTGATCTGAGTGCTCGGGGCTTCCATAAACAAATCCAGTATAGTCTTCATCCTTTTGACTTCCCTCAATGACACATTGCAGAATAGCATTATGTGATCCACGAACTGTTGATGGGTGGTAGGGAGATCATTCCCCCATGCCCTGATACCTTTGATCTTGTTCCCTTGCACCTCTTTTTTGATATACCGCCCTAGACCTTCAGTTGCTATAATAAAGAGGAAGGGAGATAGAGGCTTTCCCTGTCTTAGCCCTCTTAAGGCATTGAATGTGTGCATTGGGGTTCCATTTAGGAGGATTGAGAAGACCGGTGTGGATATCATTGCTGAGATCCATTCTGCACATCTTCTAGAGAAACCAAAAGCTTCCATTACTTTCCTTAGGTAGTCCCAATTCAATGTGTCATAAGCTTTGGATAGGTCTAGTATAAACATCACCCCTGCCAGTCTTTTGGTTTTTAACGAATGTACCACCTCTTGGGATACAATCAACCCATCTAGAATCTGTCTTCCCTCTACAAAGCCTGTTTGTTCATGGGATATAATGCTAGATAGAATCGGTTTCAGTCTCTTAGCAATTATTGTAGAAATAATTTTATAAATAACATTACACAGAGCAATCGGTCTAAAACCCTTAGGTTCATTAGACTGAGCAGATTTAGGTATGCTGGTAAGGAAGGTAGCATTAAGACCAGGACATACCTTTTGGTTCCTCCTGGATTCTTCTGCCACTGCTACAATGCCCTTGCCTATAAATTTCCAAGTTGCTTGGTAGAATTCCGCCGTGAAGCCATTTGGTCTCGGAGCCTTGTTTTTCTTAAGCCCTTTCACCACTTCCTCAACTTCCCCTATCGTGACTGCTCTCATTATGGCAAGATTTTGTTCTCTAGATATTTTCCTAGGGATCTCGTTACATATTCGGCAGAATGCCTCCTGTCTATCCACTTGAGGTTCAGTTAGGAGGTTTTTATAGTAATTCGCCAAGGTCTCCTCCATTTCCTCATGTTGGGTTTGTCTTTCCTCGACTTCATTCTTCAAGGAGAAGATTCTATTGCTCTGCTGGTGTTGGATCATTGCTTTGTGGAAAAATCTAGTGCTTTTTTCGCCCTCTTGTAAACAATTCACTCTTGACTTTTGCCTCCATAAAATCTCTTCTTGCTTCCATCGTTCCTCGAGTTGGCTGACTAATATGCTTTCTTCCAATTCTAGGGTCTGGCTTCTCCCATCTCTTATGATTTCTTGTTGTATTCCTTCCATCTTCTGAGTCAGTTGATGTTGGTCCCTTAGTATGTTTCCAAATTCCCGTGATTCCATCTCTTGATGTTTTGCTTAAGTTCCTTTAGCTTACTTTGAAACATTTGCATTTTGTTTCTACCCCTTTGTTCACTTTGTGTCCACCATTCCTCCATCTTGCTAATGGATTTTGGGTCCCTGAGCCAAAATACTTCAAAACTAAAGGGTTGCCTTTTGGGGTTGGCTTTGAGATCAATCTCCAATCTTACCGGCCAATGGTCTGATCCCATTCCAGGGAGTATCATTTCCTCCATGAAAATGTCTCTACTTGCTATCTCCCCAGATATTAAAAACCTGTCTAATCTGGATGCAATTTGATGTCTGCCTCCTCTTCTGTTGTTCCAAGTATAAATTCCATTTGTGGTTGGAAGATCCACCAGTCTTTGGTTATTTATGGTATCCCCAAACATCTCCGTATCTGCATCCTCGCTACGTATTCCACCTCTTTTTTCATTCAATGCTTTTATCATATTAAAATCTCCTATTATCGAGGGAATATTATGATACAATCTTCTCACTTTTATCATGTTATCAATGAAGTTTTTCCGCTCTCCTTTTATGTGTGGACCATAAACTCCTGTGAGCAGAATCCACTCTTGTGATCCCAGGTTGCTGAATTTCCCTGATAGTATTCGTGGCATACTTGTCCAATCCTCCAATCTGACTTTCTCCGGGTTCCAAAGAATTGCCATACCTCCTGCGCTTCCTGCAGCATCTTGACCTACTACTTCATACCTGGGTTTGAAGTTCCCCATAGTCTCTTTCATTTTTTTTTCACTAATCTTAGTTTCTTGTAATAGCATAATGCTAGGTTTATCTTTCCTCAATCTATCTTTCAGATATCTCTGTTTCCCGTTACTATCCAGGCCCCTTATATTCCAGGTCGTGATTATCATTTCAATAATTTGGTTGGTTGGTGGAACACCTCCGATAATGGCACCACTCGTCCTGAGTTAACTAGCATTTCCCCTACCAATTGTATGGATTCACTCATGGGCCTTCTGCGTCTTTTCTTCCCTACTTTTCCTGTTTCTTTCATCTCTGATCCTTGTCCCCCTTGTGATCCAAGATGCTCTGGTTGAGGTACCACCATCGTTCCTTTTTCATTTTGTATCGTTGGAACATTTCCTTGTAGAGTTGTTTTTGATCTTCTGGGATGATTCTCTCATCCAAATGTCGCCACTCCTGCAATAATCTTTTCATTACTTGTTCCTCTTCGCTGTAATTTTCTTTATAAATGTCTATCTCCATCTGATTTTGCTCTGTTTGCCCTTTGTTGATTTCCACCTCCCTCTCTTCCTCTGTGATTACCATTACCTGCTCTTTTCCTTTTTCTTTTTGGTGTGCTTCTTTTGGCTTGTCCTCATTTTCAGCTAATGTCTCTTCCATTTCTTCCTCTTGTAGAACTGCAAATTTATTCTGATTTTCCTTCTCCTTTCCTTTCAGTGGTTGCTTATGGTTGTCTGGTGGTTTCTGGTTCCTTTTCCTTCATTGGACTTCCTGGAAGCCATCTTCCCTTTCCTTGTTTGATTCTTCTTCCTTTTTGTTTCCTAGAGTATTCTCTGGGATGTTCAGTGGGCAGGATCTAACAAGATGGCCGTATTCATGACATCTCCTACATCGGAACGGTATATGCTCATAATCGAGGGGTTGTTGCCATACTTCATCATGATATTCTACTTCTATGTAGTCAGGGAGGGGCTCAGTGATGTTCATGTAAACACATATCCGAGCATAAGAAATGTACCTTCCTTTCCTTATTGTATCAACCACCTTGACGAATGTTCCAATCCAGTTACCTATCCCTTCTAGTATTTCTGGATCCTAAAAATCCTTTGGAAGATCGAACAATCGAACCTAGATCGGAGCCGCCATCATCTTTTCCTGATATGGGTTATAATATTCTTCCCAGTGCCTCATAAATAGGCCCGCATTATTGAAGAAGTATGGTCCCTCTTCAAAGACCTTTTCCTTGTCTGCGAGATTTGCAAAAACTACTGAGAAAAATCCTTTAGCACCGAGTTTCAGATCAATATGTCCTTTAGGTTGCCACCACTGTTGTATCCATTTTATCAGTTCTTTTTCTGTTGGCCAAACTCCTATAAATTTACAAATCAGAGCGTGATCTCTCATGTATCCTCTGTACTCCTCTAATTTGTTATTAGGGATGACAAACCTGGTTTTTTTCACTGCTCGAGTAACGCATCTTCCTCCCAGCCCCGCCTGCCAGCGCGCTCCCGTCACCGGTGTATTGCCCCTTCTTCCTTGCGGCCCGTGAGTTCCTTGTTTGCTTGCCTCCCCTGTTGTTACATTGTTGTAGGAGGGGCTCTCGTCCCCTCTTCCTGACTCATCCTACCCACAGCAGGCCTCCCTTACCTTTCGACGTCTCAATCCTCTGAAATGCTTTCGTAGTCGTTTGTCCTTATCTGCCAAAACTTTTGCGCTTTGGTGCTATTGCAAGTTTGCTAGGGTAAACCTGCATCAAACCCTAGCCACATTTCCTATATTCTCTATTCTTCGTCAAGAAGCATCTTTGAATGACCTTTCACTTTATAATATTGACGTCAATTAAATTCCTTTTTTAATAACTCATTTTTTTCATGAACTTAAAATAGATTTTTATAGTCTTTAAATACCTTGATTTGTTACCAAGGGTTGTGATCCTCCTATTGACGATGTTCCACAAGAATCTATGTAAATTATTATTATTGCGGCTAGACTATAACCGCGTGACCATATCAGAGTTCATGGGCTGCTCTAGATGACGATGAATTTAACTGGCAGAAATGACAGAGTAATGGTGGAATGACTAAGTGGAACTTATGCAATGGTGGCTATGGATTATGACAGCAACAAAATTGTATCAACCTTACAGTTACTCCAAGGCTGATATCGATGGTGGCCTGGTTGCGACGACGAAGACGATGGAGTGGTGGTATATGGTGTAGACTACAGCGACCACTGTGTAGGAGGGATGACTGCATATTACAAGAGACAAGGATCTGATTGTTGGACGGTCGGACTGGGGTGGATCATTGGTGGAAGGCGGATTGCAGGAGTGGGTGTTGTTGTTCGATTAGAGTGGCTATCGGACAACTGCAGGTGTTTCGTTTTAGTTTTAATTTTTATATGTTTTTAATTTTTATTATATATATATATATATTTAACCTTTTATTTCTTTCCAATATATATTGACTTTTTAATTTTTTATTATTATTTTTTTTATATCAATTTTTTTTAATCTTTCTTTCTTCTTTTTCTTTTTGGGTCTTTTTTTAAATAATTTGTTTTATATTATTTTTCTCGCTTTTTTATTATTATATATAACTCTATTTTTTAGTATCTTTTCTTTATTTTGTCTGCCTGGGGTAGCTCAAGTGGCTATGGCTCTAGAAATGTAGTCTCACCGAACCGGAAGTCTTGGGTTCAAATCTTGTGCTTCCCTCCCCCGTAGCAGGATGAATAATGGACTTATAAACACGAAAATCGGAGAGTCCTACCAAGCTGACAAAAAAAATTATTTTCTTTATTTTTTTAATTTTTTTTTATAATCTTTGTAAATGGCCAAATGCCTAAAAGGCGATATGAAGAAATTCCAAATTCTGGTAGCGAAATGCTTTAACGGAAATGATGTTGACGAATTTGATGGTCAAAGACCTTGACCAGAGAAGGTGGCTCTATGCAGTGGTTAAGCAGCTTAGAGGACCGAACTACTCTGATACCAAACGGAACGAACAAAGTTCGTTCTGCAAGTGAAATACTCCAGAAGACTTGGAATATGCAGATCTCCATTTAAGATACAAGAATATATATTGAAATGTATAAATAAGAATGATCATATGATTGAGAGTGAGGGGTCTGCATATATACCAAGTAGGTGTCCCTTTATGAACGGTCATGTCTCCTTAGACGTGTCTCTTTGTTTAACTAATTATTATTTATTTACATATTATTATGTTTATTATTTATTATATATATTTATTATTTTTACATAACTATATTCATAACAAAGACTTTGACTGAATTGCAGGCCGAATTTTGGCCTTTTGACCAGAAGCCTCAAGCCAAAATTCGGTCCTCTTGTGCAGACTTTGACTTTGAACAGTGCATTGACTTTTTGTCTCTCCTTTGACTGGTTTTGACTTGGAAATTATTGAGGTCAAGGTTGGGATTTTGGCTTGAATATTCTGATATACTTTTGATGAATTTAACTCTCTTTGAAAAGGAAATATTACCGGGTTTTCCCCCTTTTGGGGTTTTGTCCCAAGAAATTTTGGTGTCTGTTGATTTATTGTTTTCTGTGATCTCTATTGCTCTACTGAAGTTAATGGTTGAAAATTTTCAAGTGTAACTGTTTAATGATTGGAATGCTCTAAGGAAGTCAAATTGTATGATTGGAAGTAGTTACCAGTTTGAAAATTGTACTAGTCTTGTTTGCACTTGAAAATAAACAGATGGAACTTGCGAAGCTCATAATTAAGGGAGCTTTCTGACCATCTTTCCAATCTAATGAGCTTTTTCCTTTCCAAGTATGAGAGATGGAACCTGCTAAACTCCTTTAGTTTGTGCCAAGATGACCCTGCAAAGTTGTAGATTGTGTTAGAATGTGCTTTCCCTAGTTTATTGTGCTCTCTTTCTTCATATTTTTCATTCGCTAAAGATCTCACTGTAATGTATTAACTAAATAATTTTAGTTTATTAGTATATTGTTTGGCTGATTTTTTAATGTTCATTAATTTGCAGTTCATTTATGGCCTCTGTTACCTGTTTCATTGGATTGCATTTTGGGCATGTTCTTGTCCATTTTAAGGTATGATCAAAATGTTTTCAGTGTACACAGTTAATTACAATTTGCTTTGCTTTGCTTTGATGTCAAAAGTCACTAGGTGCATAGACGAATTGTATGGAGTTTAATTTCTTGATGCTTTTCCCCATGCGGCAAGAAATGTTTTGGATAGGGGATATATGATGTCACTGAAACAATTCAAAATTTTAGTAATTATCAATAATTTGAGCAATTTCATTTCCAGTCTTCTTGGTGTGTTGTCTCCCAAAATGCCCGAACATAAAAGCCAAACTTTCTCTCGAGTTTTTTTCCATAAGTTTTCTTAATATCTAGCAATATATATGAGAAGGAAGGGTTTTTGAACCGTAGACATGTGAAACTTGATAGTGGTGGTATTTTGGAAGTCTGTGTGCTTCATGAACACAATTTTAAGCCATAGTATTATGTCTATTTTATACAATGATCAGATTATGCAGTATTTTCTGCATTGTGTGATTTAAGATTAGATAGAGCAGATGATTAATATGCTTTGTTGGACTGAGAAAATTTATAAATTTGTATTTGTACACTATCTGAGGCCAAAGGTTGTGAATTTAAAAGTGTCCTTATGTTGGCACTGTGCTAAAATGCTTAGTGTTAGTGCCGGGATTGGACTTCTTCAAAATGCAATTGGAGTGCCCATCATAGTTTGTTCATGGGGACATCATGGGATGGATTTGTTTAGTTGATCCATTGATTCAACATTGATTGTTTGTGACTGCCTTTCAGACTTGGCATATTGTTGAATGGTTTTATTTTCAATTGTTGATGGTAGGATAGGGTCTTGAGAAGGCAATACATATATACAGGTACATTTATGGACATACATTCAATAGAGTACTTGTCCTGCAATCACAAGTTTAGTGCAGTATTTAGAACAAGTATGGGAGCTTAAAGGCCCTCAGAGGGTATGATCAGGTTAGTTTCTTCAGCTTGTTGGAAATCAACTTTTCCTGATTTGATCATAGATAGTTTTAGATGCCCATGGGGCAGTTGTGCATGGAGTTTGAATTTGAGGAAAATTTGAGAAGTTATATTTAGTAAATTATATTTTTAGAAACTGCTATTTTTAGTGTTTTCCGAGTTTGGGCAGATGACAGGTTAATTACATATTTGAATACCCATTTGGAATATTTATCTATGGATTGAGCTTTCATTGGTTTTGAGACCATTGATTTTGGTCTATTTTTAGTTAGGCTTTTTTAAATTTTCTGTGAGGTGATTGGACTTTGAATATCGTGGCATATAGGAGCAATGTCATGTTTCAAAGCATTCTAAGCACTGAAATTTCAGGGACCAGTTTTCTTTAGTGGGACCACACGAGTGTACTTGTTATTTCTAGGCATCATTTCCCCTTGGAAACTTCCATGTGAGAGCATTAGTATGCCCTCCTGGATGAGCTATTTTCTCCTTTCCTTGAGCCCTTGTTCATTGTTATTCTAGGCCTAATCCTACTTGTCCCCTTTTGAGTGCCACTTACTAACTTATCGTTTCTCATTATTTGGCACGAGAGATGGCTGTTATTTATAAGATTGTTGACTTTAGAGAAGTGCTCTGTATAATGGAACCTTCCTTTTCAGTGACCTGAAGAGGCATGGTGGCCAATTTACCATTTTCCCACGTTAAAAAAGAACATTTTAATTGAAATTAAAAGAGGGAAATGTGATCAATGATTAAAATAATAATAAAATAGGAGGTTCTAGAGGGGTCCATCAGATTTATAAAAGATGAGGAGGAGGCCATTGGAGGACATCTTAGATTTGATCTTGATTCTTGTATGAGAGGTTTGAGAACCTGGTTCTCGACTTCATTTGTAGCCCTAGGACGAAAACACTTGGGTGATTTAGTGAGGTTGGGTGAATACCCATCTCTCCTTGGTGAATTCATCCAGAAATCACAGGAGAGCTTAACAGTTGCATCTCAGTTCAGTTTTGGAGGGCCAGTGCAACATTGGAGCAGATTCTTGAGGCCAGTTTCTATCTCAGCTATATCAGTGTTCCAACATGTAAAACCCTAGTTTATATATATTATTAATAAAGCTGAGATTATTTCTGCTCACTATATTGTTATTTGCAGTTCTATGTTGCTAAATTTTACATGGCAATGTTCTGTTAATTAAATGAAATTTTATCTGAAGCATTTGTGAGTTGAAATTCCAAGAATCAGAAAAATTTTCCATTTTGGGATATTACAAATTTAGAGTGTTGCATTCTCTAATAGAACCTTCCTTGCACTGTCATGGACTTTAAAAGTAGGTTTCAAAGCCAGGTCCTTTTACTGTCCAAACTTGCAAGTGCCCTTAAGGTCATTATGAGAGGATAAGGTGGTAGTGCAATTGACAAGTGCGCATTGTCACCATGGCACGAGTCCCTACTCTTTAAGCCAACTACTACAATGCCAAGGAAGTCTTCCCGACACTAAATATCATCCAACAAAGATTAATAGACCAGTGCCTTAATCTTGGGTGATGGAGTCTAGGAATTAATTTTAAAGATCTTTCTGATCTAGAAATAAGAATTTGACAGCAGAAAAATAACACACTAATTGCAAAAAATAAGCCTTGAAATAGAACAAGGTTGAGTGTTACCAACCCTATTACTCACCAGCATGTGGGTGCGTATCAAAAGGTGCTTAAGGATGTTATTATTTTTATTCCGTACAAGGTTGATTGAATACCTGACAAGATTTTCATGAAATGAAAGGGTGCAATATACTTTTATGCTATAGGAAGATTTGGACGAGATCAAAACACCTGATATGTCACATTTTCAATGTGGAAAAGAATGTTGATGATATTGGTGACAGTGGGCAGTCTTAGTAGAAAAAGGAGTGCATCTGTTATAAAGAATCGATCTATAACATAACTCAGAGTCCTGTAGCAGTAGTGCTGACTTTGGATGCCTTGAAGACATTAATCTAAGAGCTCTCATCTCAACACTTGAGGTTGCCTGAAAGGGGGAAAGAGGGCTCCTTTTGTAGCACTATTCTAGGTATGTTTAGGCACCCCAAAACCAATTCACTTTCTTCTAACCTGGTGGAGTGGTTTGACCTTTTGCAAGCCTGTTACTGTATGTCTGTGAGGTGTGTCTCGGTGCAGAAGTTTAAAGCGCAACTCTTTGAAGTGTATAAAACAAGTGAAGGCCTAGAGCTGAGTCTATTTCAGATTTGTTTGTGATCTCAGTTGTCCTGTAAAGCAGATTGAACAGAGTGAAGTACATAGGCAGAGGTTCGACACTTGTCTTTGAGGCAAATAAGGTTATGTGGCAGCTGTATATGTGTGTGTGTATGTGGAAGTGCTATCCTGGGCCAACCTGTGCCAAAAGACAATGTATTGAGATCATATAGTGAGCGGACCTGTACCCAGAAGTTATGAAGATGTTGGGTTTCCTTTGGAATAATCACCACATTTGAGGGGTTATTGGAGGTGAATTTTGCCCAGTTTTGGCATTTGTGTGCCCACTTTGAGACCCTCAATTTGCTGAGTGGTCTCAATCTCATGTGCTTGAAGGTTTCTTATGAAAGGCTGCTGTATGGAAGGGCTTTTGTAGGCCAATTGGGTACTTTTATAGTAATTCCCAAAGGAAAGGTCACATGTTTAAGAACTGGTACGACACTTCAATGGTTTTTTGAGAAGGAATAAAGGGCTGAGTGAAGATTCTTGTTGCTGAAGTAAGAATTGGGAGGCCCTTGTAGTAGCCTTGGAGGCCATTGGAAGCCTTTGCACCTGCCTTGGAGGAGAGTTTTGGGGTGGTTAGAGGTTGTGAAGTGAACAAAGTTCCTTCGATAGATTAATTACTCCAAAAGACTTGGAATGTCAAGATAATCCATTTAGGATATAAATAAGAATGAATTACAAATGAGAACGAGAGGCTTGCTTATATACCAAGCAAGTGTCTCTTCATGAAGAGTCATGTCCTATTAGACATGCCTCTTCAACCTAATTACTAGCTTTAACTAATTATTATTTATGATTATTATCTTTTACATTATATTTATATTATTTATATATTTTATTCGTTACATCGCCTTCTTCCTCAAAAAGCTTTGTCGTCAAAGCTTGTCGATGAAAAAAGGCTTGATCTCTTTTTCGGCTTCGAACATCTTTCTCTCTCGGAATAGTCATCCTCATCGATACAAGATGATATGATCTTCTTAGTGACAAACAAATTTGTCGCACTGAGAAGGGATCAGACCATCCCAAATTAATCTTCCGTATAGCATTCTGATCACTAAAATTTTGTAACGACTTGTCAGTGCAACACGGAATTGATGTTACATCATTATTCTCTGAAACATTAGTTTGTTGTTTCAGTTTTGACTGGTTCAAATATGTAGCATGGTTGATTCGTCTGTTCTCATGATTCGGATGCCGATATGGAACTTTTAGATTTTCTTATGGCGAAGATGTTGTTGAATTGGTTATGGAACATTCACTTGGGATGTCCATTGTCTGAACTGCAACATCTACTTGTGTTGTTTCTTCAACTAACTTGTCTTCTTGAGTTGTCATATTCATTGGATTGGTATTCATTTCCTTACTTTCAACTTGAACTATTGTGACTGGAGATTTTGATACTTCTTCTTGAGTGACTTGTTCCAACTTATCTTTTAATGCTTTCTTATCCTCCTTAAGTTTCTTAGTTTGATTGAGCAGACTTTGATTATGGTTTCTCAGACGTAAAAGTTCTTTGGTTTTTGATTCATCAACCTTATTTTCAGTGTTTTGAATTTTAAGTTTTTCATCTTTTAGAGCTCTGATTTGTTCTAATAAATTTTTATTAAGGTTCTTTAAACGTAAATTTTCCTCTTTTTGTTCTGATAAATGCTGCTTAAATTCTTTCTTTGAGACTTTAGTCTTCTTCACTTGTGCCAGTAATTTTTCGACGTGGTCCTTGAGACGAGAAATTTCTTCATCCTTTTCCATTATTTCTTTGTAATGTATATCCACAAGATTTTTATGTTCGCATTCTAATACTTCCTTGCTTTGTTGAATTTTCGCTATTTTGTCATTCTCTTGATCTTTTAGCTGCACTTTCTCGGTACACTGGATAACATCATTTTGTGGAAGTGATGATGGATATAGAGAATCGAAGAAGGAATCCATTCTCTTTCTCTCCTCAGCCCGTCGCTCCATTCTTGTAATTAATTGTTCTATATCTCTTGCAATTGATTGTCTTTGTTCCTTACTCATGGATTCCATATTTTTTCTTTTTCTTCACTTCTTTTATCTTCCTTTTTTTTTTCAACAATTTATTTATTTATATGATATATTCTCTCTCCTTGAATCGAAGAAGGAATCCATTCTCTTTCTCTCCTCAGCCCGTCGCTCCATTCTTGTAATTAATTGTTCTATATCTCTTGCAATTGATTGTCTTTGTTCCTTACTCATGGATTCCATATTTTTTCTTTTTCTTCACTTCTTTTATCTTCCTTTTTTTTTCAACAATTTATTTATTTATATGATATATTCTCTCTCCTTTTTTTTTCTCTCTTTTTATATAATTTTTTTCCTTTTTTTTGTATATATCTCTTTAATCTATAAAATATATTCCACTTCTCTCTTATAAAAATCTAATATAATATATATATATATATTTCAAATATTCTCTTCTTCTTTTTTTTTGTTCACTCTTTTAATAAAATTTTATATATAATAAATTTTTTAATATATATATAATTATAAATTATATATATTATATGAATTTTAATTTATATATTTATAAAATTATAAATTATAATAAATTTATATATACTTTTTGGAGACCTTTTATATGTAACTATATAAGGCAGGCTTATATAGTATCCCTTTTTTTAATTATAATAATATTTTTTTTCTCAGATATGTTTTACTTTTAAAATACCATGGGCAACTACCATGGGTTGTTTCTAAAACCTCGGTTAATGTTCTCCACGTAAAATGAAAAACTTGCTATTGGTTTCTAAAACCACGGGCAATTACCATTGGTTTCTAAAATACCATGGGTTGTTTCTAAAACCTCGGTTAATGTTCTCCACGTAAAATGTAAAACTTACCACTGGTTTAGGAAATTACCATTGGTTTCTAAAACCACGGGTACTATTGGTTTCTAAAACCACGGGCAATTACCATTGGTTTCTAAAATACCATGGGCAATTACCATGGGTTGTTTCTAAAAATGTAAAACTTTATAAAACCACAGGAAATTACCATTGGTTTCTAAAACCACGGGTACTATTGGTTTCTAAAACCACGGGCAATTACCATTGGTTTCTAAAATACCATGGGCAATTACCATGGGTTGTTTCTAAAAATGTAAAACTTTATAAAACCACAGGAAATTACCATTGGTTTCTAAAACCACGGGCTTCTCCACGTAAATTTTTTTAAATATACTTGAAAAGGTTCCCGCTTATCTTTATTATGCACTTTTATCAATAATGTAAAACCCTTTTATATATATATATATTTATTTTTCACTTTTTTGTTTGTTTGTTCAGAATATATTATTTCCTTTCCTCTTTTTTTTTTGTTATATACCCTTCTTTCTTTATTCTTTATTAATTTTTTTTAAATAATGCCAAAGACCTAAAAAATGGAGAATCTCCCAATATGTAGTGGAACGCTTCAATTATGACGCCAAAGGCCTGGTGATCAGCCAACGTGGCTCTGATATCAAATGAAGCGAACAAAGTTCCTTCGATAGATTAATTACTCCAAAAGACTTGGAATGTCAAGATATCCATTTAGGATATAAATATTATATTAAATAAAATGAATAAGAATAAGAATGAATTACAAATGAGAATGAGAGGCTTGCTTATATACCAAGCGTCTCTTCATGAAGAGTCATGTCCTATTAGACATGCCTCTTCAACCTAATGACTAGCTTTAATTAATTATTATTTATGATTATTATCTTTTACATTATATTTATATATTTTATTTGTTACAAGTTGTCGGTGGCCAAATTGAGAGACTTATTGGACAAGATATTCTCTTGAGGGCTTTTGGAGGCTGGATTTTGCACCAACTGTTGATTTTTGTAGCTTGGGAGGTACTCCAAGCCTTGAGGATTGAGGGTTTGGAGGAAGGAGCTCCACAAGTGGCCTTGTGGGTTTGAAACCCAAGCTTGGGGTTTTGTGCCCAAAGTTGTTGGGCCAAAACCATGGAAATATTTCAGCATGTGATGCATGGACATGATAGAGGATGGGGGGAGAATTCAGTGCAACAAAAATCGTCGAAATCTGAGTTGTAAGAGTTGAGATATGAATTTTTGAAGATATGATGGGTTAATTTATCTAGTTGGGCAAGTCGGCTTGAGGTCAAAGTGGTGTCCAAAGACAAATTTGTTGGAGCCACTTGATGCATATAAATATAGGTCAAGTGTGAGGCATATTCTCACATCCTAAGTACATTCAACATCAAGGTAAGCTCTGAAATGGACAATGTCTAAGGCAACAAGGATGAAGAGGCAAGGGAGCCAAGATAGAGAGGTTTATCTACATGCTTAGGTGCAGTTTCCTTGAGAGAGGACAACTCAGATCTTAGGGTTCACGTGTAGAGGCTAGGAGGACAATTTGGCATGGTTTTCTCTTGTTCTTTGAGTGCATTTTTCTGCGGGACAGAGCCGTTGGTTAGAGGTATGTTCAAGGGTGATTTGTTGTGCTATTGTGTGTAGTGTATCTTTGTCACAAGGCTGCAGAATAGGGTTATTGTTACAGTTGTGTGGGAGGACCTTTTGTGAGGGTTGTGTTGTTGCCCAGATTGTATAGGCACCATGATAACGCTCTGGACGGGGACTGTCACTCTGATTCGCGCCTACTCTGTTTTAGATGTCTCCCAACAACAGGCTATGGGGGGTCGTCCTTATGGAATGAGGCGAGGGAAGACAAGTTGGAAACCAACTTGTTTGGAAGACACATGAGTGGCCTAGCCAATTGGTTAAATTTGAGCAAGATGATTGATTATATTAAATTTTAAAGTATGAAACCAGTGATTTAATGGAGTCACAAATTCTTGCTTATAATAAATTGGAACCAAATCACTAGATGGACACCCGCTTCTTAAGATGATTGACTAACCTGAATGATATGCAAACCTATGACCTATGTGTGATGCAGAGATCTTGGTTATTTTTAGTTAAATGCCTAATCTAGATGTAACCTTCCTTTAACTATTTTGAAGCTGGGCTCCAAGGTAGGTTGTGGGAAGGAGGCCAATAGGAAGCAGGCTAGGGCTTGATTAACGATACCTTATGTTGTGCTCCTATCACTCGATGCCTCCGGCATTGCAGAGATTGCTGAAGAGTTGCTGAGACCCCTCAAGCTAAGTGAGAAGGGTTGCCTATATCTCTATCAACCTAGCTTATGCTAGCCTCTAGGAGGTAAATTATTAATGCAATCTAAATCTAGTATGCTTATGCAAGAGATTATGGGTGAGATTATCTTGAGTTAAGATTGTTTAAGTTATTTAGGTAGTTATGTGAAATTTGTCTTAATGACAAAGTACTTAACAATGTTGTGAATCGTGATGCAATCTTAAACAAGAAGAGTGCTAAGAGATGCAAGTGTAAATTTCAAGTAACCTACTTATCCACCAATGATTATTAACACAAGATATTATGCCAATCAACAAGATCAATGTCGGATTCTGAGTGCAAAGATGGGATTAGCCAATTTCAGATCTATGACAATTTATATCAGCAGTAAAATTTCAGAAAATTCAGATTTAATCAAAGTTATAACAACAGTGCGAAAACCACTTCAAATTATGAAATTTGCTTTACACATAGAACATAAAATTTCTCAGTGACCAACAAATGTAAATAAACTTATTTAGCCCACATTGTAATGATGTATTCAGTGATATTTCAGATCTGATTGTTAGTTTACAACAGTAAACAACCATAGATCAACAAGCTAAAGATGCCAAAAATAAATTGTCAATATGCCCAGAAATAGTAAAAATGCATTAGAACTCAAAAATTTCATTTTCTAGGGCTTTTAGGAAGTGTGATTCAGAAATTTCGGAACTGATAAAGTTATTACAGTAGTAAATTAGTTAGATATCAACAAGCTAAAAATATTAGAGTTGATGCCCAAACTGCCTAAAAATAGTAAAAACGTGCCAGAAATTGAAAATTCAAGTTTTTTGATGTTTACAAAATATATGCTTCAGAAATATTTCAGACCTGAATTTTACAGTTATGCAAGAGATTTCAACAATCTAAAAGGTTATATCTAGGTCAGATTAGAGAAGCCCAAGTGGCCAAAACTTGTGAAAATTTAGATTTTCAATTCTAATTGATTTTGACCATTTAAATGTGATTTTAGGTCTTAGATATTAATGATTTGATTGTTGTAATAAAACTGAAGCAAAACAAGGGTTTATAGGTCAAACCCTAGGGCCAAGGCCTTGAAGATCCCATGGTTGAAATTCGTTGAAATTTCGGGATGACGCTGCCGCTTGAAAAATATGAATTTTGAGAACTTAAGCCTGCAAAACCATCGAGTATGTAGCCTTAAAACTTCAGATTAGGCATTTAGGTCAACTTAGGGCAAAAGAGGCCAAGAAAATGGAGAACAAGGCTAAGGGAGACAAATTAACGGGGATAAAAGGGCTAGGATGATAGATCGGGGCCCAAAGATGAAGAATAAGGCCTCAAATAGGCAACTCTATGGCCAATGAGGCTAGCGTTGGGGATGAAGAGGGCTTAGAGGCTTAAGGTATATGGCCTAAAGGCCAAGGAAAGGGTGTCACAAACCCTTAGAGGGTTACGCCTTAGGGAGAAACAGAGAGGATGGCCCAAGAGGGACATTGAGGGAGGATGAAGGAGCGAGGAAGGTCGAGGGAGGAGAGCTGAGAGGGGAGGAAGCCGAAAGAGGGGAGGCCTAGAGGAGGAGAAGGCTAGATGGAGGGCTGAGAGGGGATGGAGGGCCTAGGAGGAGAGGAGGAGGGAGGCCGAAGCCTCAAAACCCCACGACAAGGCCAAAATTTGGCCCTAAACCAAGACGCTGAGGGGAGAAAGGTTGTTGAGGCCTAGGAAGACAAAATCGGGGTAGAAGCCCTGAAAAGCTTGAAACCCTTGCTCCAAATTTTTTTATCCTTCAACTCTTTGATTTTCTGCAAATTTTTCTGTCAAAACCCTACAAAAAATTCCAAGAGACTAGATCTTACTCTCAAGGGCCTAGATCTAGCTCTTCTTCCTCTTGACTCCTTGATCTATCCTACAAAAATAAAATTTACAACATCCAAACCCCAAATATACCTAAAATGGATCTAAAAAACCACAACCCAGGTTAGAAGAATAATTTACAATTAAAATTACAAATTTATTTTACAAAATATACATGGGTTTTAAAATAGATTTTGAGAAAATGTTTTTTATGATATTTTTCCTTGAAAGAATGGCTAAAACGTTTCAGAAACTTTATGATCACTATAGCAAAATAACCCTTGCCCATAGTCTTTGAACTTGGAGACCAAGGATTGAGTACTTGCACACACTATGTATTATCTCAAAATAATAATATAAAGCACCACAGAGGAAGCCTGTAGTCAACACATACTATAGATTAACGATAAGGACACCTTGAGTTGCACCCCGAAGTCTTTTATTATGGTAGAAAAAATAGTTCCCAGCGGGATGATAGTTTACAAAATGCTTCAGCAGCAATTCTAGCCAAAGATTAAGATGATTAGAGACTCAACTGACTCTCTAATTTATAGATGAATCTTCCAAAGCGAAAAATAACGACTAGTTTCTTTGATCCTTGTCAAAATAATTTTGGCCGTTGATAAACATTTCAAGGTCTTTTAATCTTGGCACTTGATTTTTTATTTTTGAGGAATTTTCGAATTTACCATTTAATTCCATTTTAATTAGCTCAAAATTAATTATTTTGAGCTAACATCCTCAAAAATTTGACTTTGATTTAACCACCAAGGTCCAAAGGTCTAATTTTTCTTGAAAAATGCAATATTCCCTCGGTGGAGGACCTTTAAAAATTGACTCTTTTAATGCCCACGAATTTTTCCATTTGGAGAACTTATTTTCTTGAGACAATTTAATTTGACTATAATTAATTAATTTTCTAGCTTAGGATTTAATTTTATTTTGCTAAAAAAATTAATTAATTTACAAATGAGGGGATTTAATTATTTTTCCAACCCTCTAATATGTATGATTTTCCCATTTACAATACTCAAAGAGGGAATACACATTTGGCTTAAACGCTCAAGGCACATAATGCATCTGGAACACAATATGATCTATTAAACCAAGTGATTTGTAATAAAATAATTAAGCCAATTGGCTTAAATTATTCCCAAACCATATTTACATCAGAGTCGACTAAAAACACTAGGACTCACCTAACAATTCGACTATAAATTTCACCCTAGCTTTGGGGTTTAGGTTAGAGGGAAAAAAATTCTCTGATTAGCCGTGTCGAAAAACACAGGTAATCAACGAGGTTAAAAAACATCCTAGGATGGAATTCATCATCAAGTTATAAGCTTATCTAAGTTGTTACATGGACTCAAGGTTTTACTATGATCATTTACTATATATAACTTGTAGAATGGGATGACCATGACAGACGGATTGCTAATATGTGATCTGATCCTTGTTGAAAAAGTTGGTACTTCAGATTCCCTGGAACTTTGAGAATCTGAGTGCAACATCTAGCTCCATATGGGGACGTGTTGCTTCCAAGAAGTAACGTGAGAATCCCATTATCCTACATCCAAGGAAACAAAAGTCCATCAAATAGATATCCATTCAACATCGAAATCATCATGCATATATAGAAAATACTGTTGGAATAGAAAATCCACTATAACTAACTGAAGTAAAAAACATAATATAAATGCGTGAAATAAGCTATCTAATGACATGAAATAAAAAGGGAATAGGGCTAGAGAAACTATACAAAACGATGCCCTATGGCATTAGATGTCATCGGTGAGGAACAATTTCAGGCATCTGTCCGCTGACTGGTAGATCACTCAGTTGCTTTTTAGATGTCCCTTGTTGAAGTTTGGCCCTCTTAGGCCGGTGTGATTGGTCATCAGTGTGCTGCATATCCTAGTCAATTTGAAATCTTCTTCTTCTTTTTCTTGGCGGAGGGGATGGGTGGTGGAAAAAGTGACATATCTCTGACTCAAAGTGAGGCGAATGCTCTTGTGGCACAACTTGTTCACCATTTTCCAACTTCTTTAGAACTTCCACGTGGTATCTTCTTTCTACTTCTCTGTACAACCTGACCATGCCACCTGCTGCTGCTAGAATAGTGGCGTAAGATAAATCCATCTAAATGCATCCACCTAAATTAGCGGCAAACTGCCGAGAGAGAAACATTCCCCATACATCTGTCACTCATCAATGATTGCAATAACAATGGTGATGATTTTGTATGGATAATTTGCTAAGGCAACCTGTAAACTTTAACCACACCAAGGACTTCAACCTTCCTGGAGTTCATTGAACAAATGTTATGATATGGTCTAGAAATTCTTAATTTTAATTGTTCCATGACCTTCTTGGTCATAACATTCTTAGATGAACCAGAATCTAGCATGCAAAACCTGTCATTTATGTCTAAAGTAAGAAAGAATGACTCATGGTTTTCATTAGTCATATAATATTTGATATCCTTTAATCTAATTTTGTTGTCTTGATGATTAATTCTGTCATCCTTTTGTTGAAGCATACCTAAAGCCCTAAAGAAAGATGCCCTTTGAGATGGAAACTTTAAAAGTTCAAGTACAAGGACAAACATCTTAATATTATTTATCCATGCGGCCCAATCCTATCTTTTGGCGGGAACTTGCATGTTCTGACTTTGACCTTTACCCTTCCTTTGATATGTGTAGTCCTTACTTTTTGCAAGTTCTAGCACTTGTTCCTGAGTAAATTTATCACCATATGCTTGAGTAATGGGGTTCATTTCCTCATTGAAAGTGTTTATTGCAAAGGTTAAAGAAATCATATTGGCACATGGGCGTTCACTTGATTCGCCTTGACTCACATTATTATTTTGTTGATATCTACTTTCTTCTAAGATCCTTTTAGCAAAGGCACATATACTTACTTTCTTCATGAAAACTATCGCAAGGTCCGCATAAAGGAATATACTCATCAACTACGTTGGCAGACTCAAGCAGTGTAGGAGGCCTTTGATCGTTTGAGGAATTCCTTTTTCGATACTAATTGTTGTTGTTACCTCTGTTATTGTTATTGTTATTGTTTTGGGGAGGCATACTTTGTATTTGCTTCCTGGTATTCCTTTCCATTTGTATTAACTGATTATGCATGTCATTGATCCGCTTGGTATGTTTAATTTCCACATCCCTGACCAATTTGGTTAATGCTTTGACTGCTTTTGACTCTTCTTTGATTTTGATTGGAACTCTTTCGTAACCAGGGATCTCAGATTTACCTGAAGCCTTCTTATCTTTTTGTAACTCTTAAGCTGTGTTTTGGGCTGCAGCTAAAGGTACAGGATGAGCCCGTCTTATTTCATATTGAACTTCAACATGGTAAGTCTCAAGATATGTTTCCATCACTGTTTTGTCAGGAGTCTTGTAATCTTGAGTCATGTCCCTTAATAATTTGTTGAACCTTTGGTTAAACTCTACCATTGTTTCATTTTCTTTCTTCCTAATGTTATTGAAATCCTTTACTAAGAACTTTCCTTCGCTCTTATCCCCATATTTTGTTAGTTTTTATAGCATCAGATGTGTACTAGCCACAAAATTTTGTGGAGAGGCTAGAATACATGAGATCTCTAAAACCAATAAATCGTTTATGGAAATTTCGCCTAGAAATGACTTAGATTATTAATCAGTTTTAAAATATTTCCCAAGTCTAAACTTTTAGGGAATATGGTTCATTAATCAGAATTAATTAAGTCAATGCGTGAATGATCTAGAAGTTCACACAGATCGACTTCAAGATGATCCTAGCCATTGATTAAGTGTTAATTTTCGCTGTTGAAGTCCCAACAGAGGATTATAAGAAGAAGTCGATGGGCACTTGGAGAAGACACTTGAGAGGTTCAATTCCATGAGAATATCGATTTCCAGATTAGTAGTAGTTAGTGGCCGAGGAGAGAGCCTGAGATCGAAGTAGTGAGAGAGGGGCAGAGACAGTGAAGCGGAGGAAGGTTTCCAAATCCGGTGAGTGCATTTGTAGAGAGGCAGAGGAGGCACAAAGAAGTTGACACTAGGGCAGTGTAGTAGCCTTTAGAGGCAAAGTTGATTTCCTGAGAGAGATTGCCATTTTCAGTTCTAGAGGTAGACAAGGAGTCCCAGAGTGCTGAAGAAGCGTCCTTCCAGTAAATAGAAGGCAAAAAGACTTCATCAGAGTCCAGTCTGAGGCTAGACGTCCAGACAGCTACACTGTTAAATTTGGACAACTAGGTCCAAACTCCATGTTCTGATGCTCAGATTAAGAGGCTAATATTTTTGTTGGATTCCTCTTTCTGAGAGGTGTAAAATCCATATAAAAATAGTCTTAATCCGATGAGCAGAACTTATATTTTGAATTTATTATTCTTAATAAATTATATGTGCAAGGTCGGCCAGTTTTGTAATGTAGGCTCACATGCCCAACAGATGTGTCACACACCCTCATTGATGGATATAAATACAGGAAAAGTTGGAGAGAATTTCATCACAACACAACTCACATCTTCCTCTCTCATCCTAAAGAGTACGAGCTACCTGGAGGACGAATTTCAGCCACACGTGGGAAGGACGAAGAGGACAGACCGTACGGCTGAGCTGTAGTACGATTTTCTGCTACTAGGGTTTCGCAAAAGTTTGA
>APFE030157937.1:6911-21604 GCA_000404065.3 Pinus taeda
AAACTTCAGATCCTCATAGTAAAGCATTTCACCCGACATCAAAAAGATTAACGACCTCATGCTTTAGGGGGCAAGTGTTATAGACATTTTTGGGCACTTCAACCCCAATCATAAATGTCCATAAACTAAGGGCTCCTAAGTCCCTAAAAGTGTTGCTTCACTGCCCAAAGGAACAAGGTCACCTGATTACATCATCCCCCAAAAGTTCCCCACTGAAAATTGCTCATAAATGGTCAAAACTGGACCATACTGAAAGCTCAATGCAGAGGGTGCGATGCATATCACCTTCCTAGTGTACAAGGTGTGATGCATATTGATTTTCTCCTTTGTAGGGTGCGATGGTCGGGAATGGACAAATGGTAGGGACAAAAATGGGAGGTGGAAGATCATGGAATCTTCCAGAAGCTTCCCCTCTGACACTTGCCTCTCTATTTTTGACCAGGGATGAGTAAGAGATCATCATCCTCCAAGTGGAAGCAGGAACTATCAGAGAAAGGACACTAATCAAGATCCCAGAAGATGACTCACCTCTCTGTAATCATCTATATATGGATCCCTCATTACAGAGATCCAGAGGCTGGAATTTTGTGTCTTATAGAGAAGTGTTGTTGGTTTTCTGGTGTACATTCATAGTGTTGGGTGATCTAAGCTTTGCTTGAGGTGAAGAAGGGCTTCTTAGCTGGAGGATGATGTTGGGTCAAAGCATATGGTTGTAATCTTCTTGCTACTTTTCATCTTAATAAATCTATTCTTGTTTCCTTCCATATTCTTGTGTACTTGTTTATATATGCATGTATATGGTTAATACACATCTGATCCTGTATTATTTATGAATTTAAATCATTGTTTCTTGGATAGTAGTATGTTGTTGTGATTTCACAGGTTCTTTTGAAGCTGGGCAGACAAAGAAGAAGCGGTGAAGCTCTATCAAGAAGGAGAGAAAATCAAGCGCAAGACTCAGGTTGGTCTTCTTGGCTCTCCTCTCGTCTATTTTCATAAAAGGAAACAATGGTAGACTTTGATTGTTTGTTTCTAAGATAGCCACCCATCTTAGTGGGAATAACAGCATCCGAGTGGACACTATTCGCAGATAACAAATAGATTTTGCGAGAAAAAATTTATCCAAAGCTGAAAATAATTATGCCACCAGAGAAAATGAAGGGTTGGAGATGGTCTACGTGCTACAGAAATTCATACATTATTTGTTGGGTGGACACTTCAAAATGTATACAGATCACTCCGCGTTGAAGTACATGGTTAATAATCTTGTTTTGGGGGGAAGATATGTTGATGGTTTCTATTATTCTAGGAGTATGACTTCGAGGTGATTGTGAAGCATGGAAGGCTGAATGCGGACCCAGACCATCTATCAAGGATTCAAACAGGTGAGGAACCTAGTAGTTTGGAGGAAGGACTGCCAAACGTGCATCTCTTTGTGGTGCGCGTTGCGAATGATAATTTTTCCAATATTATTCAGTTCTTAATGAAAGGAACGTCTCCGGAAGGTTATTCTACTCAATAGAAGAAGGAGTTAGTAGCTCACGTTGGAGAATTTTCAGTAGTTATGGGTCCTTTATATAATATGGGATTAGATGAGATATTGTCAAGGTATGTTTTGGAGTTCGAACATGCTAGTATCCTAGCTGAAGCTGATGGAGGAGTGGCAGGAAGTCACTATGTAGGCAAAGAAACCACGCAAAGTATTTTATGCGCTAGATTATGGTGGCCAACATTACACAAGGATTCTAAGGCATAATACAAGGCGTGCGATGCTTGCCAAAGTATGGGGCAACCTTCACGAAGGGATGAAATTTCCTTTAAATACTCAAGTCTTGCTATAGGTATTTGATAAGTGGGCCATTGACTTTGTAGGTCCGATACAACCACTAGGAAAGAATACAGGTGCATGGTATATTATTACTGCAACAAAGTATTTGACCAGGTGGGTGGAAGCACCACAACTAATGAGGGATTGTACAATGGGCGCTGCTGCGAAATTTTTGTTTGAATATGTCTTAACATGGTTTGGATTCCCATATATTTTGATGAGCGATAGGGATACACATTTTTTGAATGAAACAATCAGCGTGATGTTGGAAGAATTTTAGGTACATCATCAGAAGAGCACACCCTATCACCCACAGGCGAATGGAACAATGGAAGACTTTAATAAAATTTTGGAGCATGCATTGACAAAGGTATGCAACACGTAGAGGAATGACTGGGACATAAGCGTACCTATTCTATTATGGGCTTATAGGATGACCTACAAGAAATTGACAAGACAAACGTCGCTCAGGCTAGTTTATGGAATTGAAGCAATCATGCCGATGGAGTATATTGTGCCGAGTTTATGGATTGCAACATTGACTGAGATGGAAGACCATGGGACCCTAGAGGAATGGCTCACACAGATCATGGAGTTGGATGAAGACCACTTCCTTGCAGGATTTCATAAGAAAGTGCAAACGGAATGAAAAAAATCATGGCATTATCGACACATTAAGTTGTGCACGTTCAAGCTAGATGATTTGGTGTTGTTATATTATAACAAGTTCATGAAGTTTCCAGGGAAATTTCAAATGCACTGGTTGGGACCATATGTTATTAAGGTGATCAAGGATGGGGTTGTAGTTCAGCTCATGAAGTTGAATGGAGAACGATTCCCTGGAAAAGTGAACAGAAGTAGATTGAAGTTGTACACAAGGGATCCTTCCCCTACACGATGACTATATGGAAGTAGGACACTCTCAACAATATAGGCAGCTACAAGGGATTGAGGGACTATAAACTATGCTACTTGACTAAGGAAAAAGACTGATAGGGAGGTTGCATGATGGATGACAGGGGTGCGATAGGTGAAGCTACATTGGATGAGTTGTGCCATGGAGGATGGTGTCGCGCATGTGGGTCCAAATGTAGTCAAGGTTACTATTCATGACTTGATGGCCAAAAATCAATTAAGAGGAGTGGGTAGGCACTCTTTATGGTGAAAATATTTGAAGATCCACCGCCAAAGAGGCACTTATTATTAGAATTTTGGGGGAACAATCGGATTTTAATTCCAAAATCCCTATAAATCTCACATGTTGGGCCTCTAAAGAACATTTTGCATTCTAAGACTTGTTTGGGCGATTTGTTATTTGAAGTTTATGAGTTGTTAATTCTAGGAGGATTTCATGGCAAGCCTAGCATTTGATGCCTTACCTGCATGGAACTAAAAGGTCATCCTTCAACAAATGACTGCCACCAACCCTATCGAAGTCGTGATTTCTGAAGCCGATGTTTTTGACATGATGAGCCCTGAAATATCAAGTATGGAAGCTACAACCCCTGTGCCTACTGCGGCAAGGTCGCTGAAGCCAATGCAATCTGCCACAAAATAGAAGCAACCAACCACAAAAGAGAAGCCACCAGCTATAAAGGAGAAGCAGAAGCAGTCGATTCCAGCGAGAATGTCATCGAGGAAGAATCTAGAGGTGCGACAGAAAGAGAAAAAAGACAAACAGCCAAAGAAAATGATGGACTTGGAAGAGGAAGAATACCAAGGTGTGGTATAAGTATATGCTATATGGGTGAAGCCTACCTCACAACTTCTCGAATATATCCCTTTGTGGAAGGGAAAACCAAAGTTACCAAGGACCAAAATTCCAGAAATTTCATGGTGTCGACTCCCTTATTACCTGAACAGATGGAATTCAAAGGTCCTCCGTTAGCGCACATTCCAATATTGATAATCGAGGATTACGACATTACGGATCATGAGAGGTTCCCACATTTAGCAACCAGTAAATATATGACAAATATATACTATGAAGAGGCAAGGGTTATGTAGCTAGAGCCCATGAAGTGTGTTCATGGTGTTGAGCAGGTGGGGTTGTTGCACATGCTCTGCACGTCGCACTATCATCGCTCAACTATCAACATGGTGTGTGTTTAATAGATCCTCACACTGGTGCATGATGGGTGTCTATGGCTTGGAGATCCCATCCCAATTAAAGACATGTTGATCCATAGGATCACAAAGTTGCCATATAAAGGAGCGAACCCTATCAAGGAGTTTGGAGGGAAAACCAGGGAGAAATAATTAGCTGACAAAATGAAGAAAGAATGTGGCCTTGTTAAGAAGTCATGCAAATACTTTATCCACTCAATTCAGGACCAGGCAGTGCAATTCACTACCCAGATTCTTGTAGGAAAGATCATGAGGAAGTGTCTCACAGATGAAGTTTCCGCGCTGGTAGGGTCACTTGTAGCATAGTGCGTGAAGGGTGTCCAATAAAATTGGGAAAAGTATCTATGCTAACAGTTCCTCACGAACTACTGAGAAGCCAAAGAATAAAGAAATCCATTCCATTATGCATAGTTTTTGTTGTCTATTGTTTTAGTAGCTTGGAGATTGCCAGAGGATAGCTAGTTCCCACCGCATAAGGAAGATTTACTCGAGGTAGCATGATTTGACTCGCTGTGGTCTACAAAGGATCTGGCAAGGATCAAGGAATCAAAAATCATCTATATTCTGATGGAGATGGACCTTCATATGCTTATCCGTCAGAGGCCAAGGTTATCCCCAACCTTGTTTGTGCAATTCACTGCCTATGTAGATTTCAAGGTCGATTTCCATAGTGTGTCAATATGAGAGGGATGTGTAAGAGATTGTGGGCTATTGGCCAGAAGAGTCATGCGAACCCACGAGCCTTGATGTGAGAACAAGCAAAGGTGTAGAGAGATTTTTTGTGTAGAAGTGAAAGCATGAAGCTTAGAAGGCTGCGTGTGCCTTGGCTAAGAAAATGAAGAAGGAAGATGTTAAGGCACCTATGGAGAAAGAGAAAATGGAGAAGGAGCGTGCCGCCAAAGAGCAGGTGTTCAGCGCGGGATCCCCCAAGGAAATTTTTTGGGTTTGAAGCCCAAGTTTGACGAAGTCCGATGTAGAGACTCCTCGATTTGTGGGCCCGGAGCTCGAAGTTGTAATTAAGTCATAGGTTTGTCTACCCTTACTTTTGTAATGTAATGTCAGTTTAAGAGTTCTAGCCATGGTCCGCCGACCATGGGATTGTATAAATAGAGGGAGGCTTGAAGTAGTAAAGAAGGAAGTAGAAGTTAACATTGAATGTAAGTGTAAAGTTGAGTCTTTGGGTCATAGAGTAGGAGAAGGCTTTACAGTTGAGTCCATAGAGGCCTAGTAGTTTGTCGCTGAGTGCGCAGACCCCTGCAGCTTAGTGTGCAAGGTAGGTTGAGTCTGTAATCAATTGAAGCATCAATAAAGATAAGTTTTACATTATTTCTGTGTATCCTTTCCTATTTTACGCATTGAAGTATATTGGCTATGAATTGCAAGTTTATTATTTATTTGCTGCCTGAACTTATATAAATGTGTTGAACAAGTGAATATAAGATAAAGTATATGTTTACGCGAAGATAACTAACTATTATAAGAAGATAAGTAAGATCTACAATGTAACTTGGGGAAATAGCACAAATCGCTGCTTTTGTAGCACGAAAGCTCCTCAGCCCTTGGTTAAGGATGCGAGAAGGCGAGTATAACTGGGTGCAAAGGCCTCACATGTCAAGAAAGTGCACGAAGTTACCTGCATGAAGGTATTCGTAGTTGGAATAAATCAACCCCTCAAACATCTCAAGGGTGCAGAAACTTGGTTCCAGCATCCCCCCCCCCCCCCCTGCTTCGGGTGAGACCTCAGTCCATGCTTCGCAGGCTGTTGCCGAAAGGGCCAGTAGTACATGAATTTGTTTGGCTAAATAACTCTAAACCTGGGTCAGACCCCCTCAAGCCAACAAATGGTTCTATTGTTGGGACGGGAATCTTCATAGAGATGTCTAATGTCGTATCATTGGAATCCAACTAAGAAGGAAATTGAAGGTTGGTTGGACAATATAATTCACGAGTTCACGACGTAGAAGAATAGGAATCCACGACTGACAGAAGAAGAGTGGTTAAACAGTTACCTGTACATAGAGATCCATGAAATTTTCTTCACTTCTTTCCCTGCTGAGTTGTATGAGTGGATTGTGAAGCTAGCAGATAGCCAAGGAAGGTGGAAGCTCGACAATCCTATTATGTGGACCCCAAAGTTGGTGGGCATATTGGAAGCATCAGAGGATAAGATTGCATGCACTATTGATCACTGGCTTGATCAAATTATAGGAGGATTCATTACTGAGTTCGCAATAGATACTTCAGTGAACTATAGCTAGGCAGAGCGACACTTTCTCAAAGGACTGTGAGGAAAATACGTAAAGTCTCTGAATACTTGGATTAAAATGTTACTATGTTAAAAGAGGGTTATGCAGTTACCTTGATTTCTGGAGCCATGCGAAGTGGAAAAACCTATAGAAATGAAGGAAGTAAGGGACCAGAGAATAGCCCTTTGATTTCACCTCTGCGAGGGGACGAGGAAGAGCTCATAAAGGTCTCATTGCGAAGTGTGATCAATATGATAAGGTAGAGGATTCTGCGCATACCACCACCACCCACACCACCACTAACTTCACCGCCTTCACCTCCGTCTTTGCGTGTACCACCTCCACCACCACCGCGAGTCAATATGGCAAGCGCGATAAAGTTACTTGTGTTCAAGGGAGTACGAAATGAAGATCTGGACCAGTTTTGGTTCGTGATAAGAGTCATATGGGAAGCGCAGGGGGTTACAGATGATAATATAAAGAAGGCAATGCTGGTCAGCACTTTGCAGGATCACATGTTGACCTGGTATATTAAGCATTCTAATGAAAATTCGAATGCAGGGATTGTGGATATCTGAATTACTCTGAATAGAGAATTTAGTAGGCTAAAGTTAGAGGGGCAGTCAATCATTGGATTCAAAGAGATCACAATGCTACTAGGCAAGACTCCTTGGGAGTTGGATCAGAGATTGAAGTGTATAATTCGTGAAGCTAATGTGACTTTGATGGATGGACAACACCGCGAATGGTTTGTAGCATCGCTAACACTGCATTTGAGGAATGCATTATCATAACAGAGGTTAACAAATTAGGTAGAGGCCTTGGAGATTGCAATGAGGCTTCATGAGACCCCGATATGGGATCCTAACTTCGGAGTTCAACAGATCCACGCACAGTTGAAAATCTTATGCCTTGAGATGCAAACTCTAAAACAGGAAAGGACAACCTAACCAGAAGTGCGCGAAGAGGTATGGTGCATTAAATGTAAGGGCCAGGGTCATGATAAGGACCACTGCCCAGTGTTCGTGAATTACCTCGCAGGAGGACCGATGCCGTTAAGACCGAAGGCACAAGCAGGACCTAGCAAAATGCCTACTTTGTGGTGCGTGATTTGTCAAATAGGAGGAAATCATGCTATGGACAGCTGTTGTTTGTTACAGAAGTACACATAAAATTCGTAACAACTGTTCTGTAACTTTTGTAGATTGGTTGGACACAATGAGCGCACTTGTAGAAGCTATGAGCTGATGATCCACAGAGCTCCCACATATAGAGTTTAGGATGAATTGTTGCCCCTTGACCAAAACACAGGAGTGGCGCGATATAGATTTCAGTGGCGTAGACGAGGCCAAGGTAGAGGAGGACCTGGAAAAGGTCGCATACAGCTAATACGTTATAATTGCGGAGGGCCAGGATATTATGCCCATGATTGTACGAATCCAATGCATCCATCATGTCTATATTGTACCTCATTTGATCATGAGATAGAGGATTGTCCTACATTGATAGCTAGCATGCGTGACAAGGGAGCGCTACAACCTCCCCCGACTCAGAACTTTCAAATAATGAGGTCTAATCCACATGAGGAAGATCCAAATCTGAACATTGTGCTCCAAAGTGGAATTATGATAGGAGATGATAGAGGAAAACAACCTAAAGATAGTACGTGGGTTTGCAAGGCTTCGATGAAAGTAGAGTTTGATTTGGAGCGCGCTAATGAAACCTTCATGGAAGCTAAGAAGAGCTTTGCTGATGCCTCCACTTCAGGAAGCAAAGAATGATAGGAGCCGAAAATGGACCCATCTATGCTTATGATGTTCCTAGAAACGTGGATGAAGCTACTACGTGATAGTAAGGCTGTAAAGGGATTGTAGGAACTTATTAACAGATGCACTAGGACATGCCAAGAGAGCCGCATGTAGTCCAGAAGATTGGAAAGCATGTGATGAGGACGGGAAGAGAAATGAGGTTGACCACGTAGATTGGAGAATATGAGATGGACCAAGTAATTCTAGACCTAGGATTAGACGCAAACGTTCTGCCAAGGCAAACATCGGAGCACATGGGAAGATCTATGCTGCAATGGTCTCCTATCCAACTGCAAATGGCGAACCAACAAAAGATAATACCTTTGGGGAGATTGCAGGGAATCACTGTGGATATTGAAGGAATGAGCGCGCTAGCAGACTTTGAAGTGATAGAGATTATTGATGACAACAATCCCTACCCCACACTCTTAGGAATCGATTGGGCCACTGACATGAATCAGGTGATTAATCTAAGGAAGTGATCTAGGTGGATCTTCAGATACAATGGCATGGAAAAAATCAGAAATCCAATTGAGAAGAATGAATTCAAATTAGGACCAGAATGTAGATCTCATCTTTCTGATTCCAATGGTGCAAACGGTACTTCAATCCAAGTCTGGATGATGAAGTTATTGCAAAAAGAAGGGCTCTTCAATCCTTAAGAAAATGAGGAATTTTCTTTGAAAAAAGGGTCTTAAGCCTTAAGGCCAAATCACAATCGGAGGTTGCATGAGGAAAAACATAAGCTTTTGGCCATGGAACCCTTGATCGCCGACATCCAATCAGATTGGATTGGCAGATCGGAGGCAATCGCAATCAGCGATTAAATATATATATATATCGGCAATAGGGTAGTTGGATTGGCGATACAACGACTGGTGAAACCATTATTGGGGCATCGAAACATTACATATGAGTGGGACCGATGCGATCAACCGATGCTAATATCGGTGATCGGTGGTCGACCCTTCCCTGTGAATAGGACCATGGACCAGTGATATATTGATCTGCAACCTCAGCGTGGACCCGATACAAACTATAAGCCTAATTTAAAAATATTTGAGGTCCGGGCATATGGTTTTTGGGCGGATTTGTAGCATTTTTTTGGATTTTTGAAGCTTTGTCGTTTAACGATAAAAAGACCATTTTGAGTGGCGATTGCACCCGCCACTCTACCAACATCCATTATTAACTTGGTTGCCCCAATTTGAATGGGGTTCTGTCCAAAGAACCCATTATAAAACATAGTCAATGGAACAGCAGTGGGGAGGCATTTCTATTCTGGCAGCGCGCTATTTCACAGAGGCTGAGAGCAATTATTGACCTGTTGTAAATAGTTACACACTCCAACCATCTTCTACAGCTGTGGGAAGCTTTGGCGCTACATACCACTCCATCTCCGGTATTCATTTCATATCCATCAAGAAGATTGGAGGTATAAGCCTCTTTGTGGACATTTGATGATTGTAATCCTCTTTATTTCATGCCATTTAATAAGAAAGGTCTCCCCTTTGTTGAGTTGGGCCTGGAGACGTAGTCCGAATTGGACGAACTCTATTATCAAGCCTTGGTGTTCTCTTTTGTGTTTTTTATGTGTCTTATTCTTCTTTTCATATGTGCACATTTATGTGTTAAGCTACAATTTTATATGAAATTCTTTTTTATACATCTATAAGTGAAAAACGTCTTGGATCAAGTAGGTATCAGAGCAGGGGTTTTTAGATGTGAATTGCATGTTTGTATGCTAACAAGAGGTAGGCTTCAAAGAGGCGAAGGGAATCTAGAACCTTTCGATCCAGAGGTAGGGTGTGTACCTCGAAGAAGAAACATGGCTGAAGAGGAAGCTTGTATTGAAGAGGGGCGCAATTTTAGAAAGCCTTTCTATTCAATGGCAGAGAATATCATTTAGCTGGTTATAAGACTGGGAAAAATTGAAGAGAGGAATCTAGAAGGACAAGCTTCAACACATTGGAATCATGCAGAAGAATCTCCTCCTTCTCCTTCTAGTGGTGAAGGGTCTTCTTTCCCACACCACCATAATCGGATAAATCCAAAGGATTCATCGAAGAAACCTTTTTTTTAATTAGATGTTAAATTTGATATTCCTGTGTTTAATGGTGAAAGTAACATAGAAAAGCTTAACAATTGGAAAAGGTAGATTGAGGTTTATTGTAGGATTTAGCAAATCATAGAGGATGAGGCAAAAAACCAGCTGGCCTCTCTACGGTTGGGCAGCACAGCTGTCGTTTGGTGGGAGAGTAAATTGCAGAGCAGTAAAAATGTGGGTAAGCTCTTTTCCTCATGGTCTGATCTTACTTCTGCATTAAAGGAACAATTTTATCCCTTAGGATACAAACAGAAAGCTTTGATGAATTGGCAATATTTAAGGCAAGGAAAAGGGAAGGATGTTCAGAGTTTTACAGGAGAATTTAGGAAGCAAGCATTGAATCTGGGTATTGCACTAGATACAACTGAAGTTGTAACTAAGCATATTGGCTCACTGCATAGTTATATTCGACATTCATTATTGTTGTTTGAACCAACAACTATTAACACAGCTAGTGTGAAAGAAATTCATATTGAGAATAAGGGCAAGAATGAAGGAGAGGACCAGTCCAGAAAGTCATCGTTCAAGCCTCCCAATGGCAAATCCAAAGCGAAATGGAAAGGGAAGGAGAAGAAATCAGCAGTAGCCAAAGAAGGAGAGTGGCCTTATTGCAATCATTGCAAGAAAGAAGGCCACGATGATGATCACTATTGGAAGCAGCATCCAGAGAAATGCCCAAAGAAGTATGGAGGAAAAGGGAAGCAAAAAATAGTGGTAGCAGCACAACAAGACCTTGGATCAGATTCAAGAGTTGAAGCATTGGTCACAACATCGGGAACAAAAGGGACCCTTACACCTCCTTTTGATTCTAAATCACAGGGAAGCACCCATTTTGTAGACGAGTCCATTTCAAACGATAGAAAATGGATTGAATTATTTCATATCAGAGTAGTAGTAAACCATACAAAAGTAGAAACTCTATTTGATACAGGGTCCCAAGCAAATTTAATTGCAGAATCTCTAGTAAAGAAGCTAGGCTTAGAAACAAAATCACACCCAAAGCCTTACCCGTTGGGATGGATACATGATAAAGTGAAATTAAATGTAACCAAATAGTGCAACGTAAAATTTGTGATTTCTTCTAAGCTGGTAGGTGAACTAGAGATGGATATTATACCATTGGAAATTTGTGGCAGGTATTGGTGAGCCCCTACCTGTATGACAGAAAAGCTGTCTTTTTCCTCCAGGAAAATAAATACCACATCACTAAGGATGGGATAGAGTACATAGTGCGGTATCATCAAAACAAAATTAACGCTAGCCTCATAAGCACTGGGCAGATGAAATAGATGGTAAATTTTAGCAAAACATGCATGCTTATGGGCATCAGGGAAAAGGAGGCTGAATTCATGGACGCGTTCCAAGGCTGCGATGGGAAGCATAAACAATAATTGATGGAGTTAATTACTAATTATAATGCATTGTTTCAGGAGCCGCAGAGACTACCTCCACAGAGAGAGATCCAACACGAGATCCACTTGTTGAATGATGCCCCTTTGCTGAATATTGGCATGTACAGAATGTCAGCAATAGAAATAGAGGAGATCAAGTGTCAAGTGTAGGATTTGTTGGACCAAGGCGTGATCAAGCTAAGCTCCTCCCCATGAGGGTCACTGATTTTTCTAGTGCCCAAGAAGGATAGTAGCTGGAGGATGTGTGTGGACTACCATGCGCTCAACAAAATATCAGTAAAAAAATTGTTATCCCCTCCCATGCATAGATGATTTATTGGATCAATTAAAAAGTGTTGTATATTTCGCAAAATTGGATTTGTGCAGTGGCTATCACCAAGTCCAAATTGTGGAGCAGGACGTGTGGAAAACCACTTTCAAAACCAAGTAGGGGTTGTTCGAATGGATGGTAATGCCATTCAAGCTTTGCAACGCTCCAACTACCTTTATGTGGGTTATGAATCATATATTTTAGCCTTTCATTGATGAGTTTGTTCTTGTATATTTAGATGATTTACTAGTTTTCAGCAAGAGTTGGTTTGAACATATGATTCATGTGAAGAAAGTGCTTGATGTGCTAAAGAAAGAAAAACTCTTTGTATAGTTGTCAAAGTGTGAGTTCACAAAAACCTATTTGGGTTATCTAGGTCATATTATTGGTCATGGTCAGTTAAAAATTGATCCCGCTAAAGTCGAAGCAATTGTAAATTGGCCTAAGCCTACTAGTGTAACTGGGGTTTGTAGCTTTCTAGGTGCAATCTAGTATTGGAGGAGATTGATTGCTAATTTCTCTATTATTGCAGCACCTTTGCACACATTGACAAGTGTGAAATAGGTCTTCCAATGGGGAGGAAGACAACAGAGATCCTCCGAAAGATTGAAGGAAAAAATTAGCACCATGCCAATATTAGCCTTACCCGATCTCTAACAGCCATTTGAGATCGAAACTGATGCCAGTGATTATGCCATGGGAGTTGTACTGATGTAGCAAAAGAAGGCAATTTTTTACCATTCTGAGAAGTTTTCTCAGCTGTGATAAACTATCCCACCTATGGCAAGGAGCTTTATGCCTTGGTGCAGAGTGTGAAAAAGTGGAAACACTACCTGATCGGCAAGGATACCATCATCCAAACAGATCATCAGCCCTTGTAGTACCTTCAGTCACAAACCAAGTTGCATCAAACTCATCATTTCAAGTGGATGGGCTTTCTTCAACAGTTTCATCTAGTAATAACGTATAAGAAGGGAACTAGCAATAAAGTTGTTGATATGCTATCTCGCCCTCCTATTTCTGCTTCTGTTATTTTTCATAATGCTTCATTGTCTTTTGAAAGTTATGCTGAATAATATGCTAACGATGATGAATTTAAGGAGGTTTAAGCAAAACTAACCCATGGTTCATAGGTGGACAACTGTCACTTGTAGGGGAAATTGTTGTATCACCTTGGTAAATTGTGTATTCCCACAGGAGAATGAGTGCATGTAATTCAAGAGGCCCACACCTCTCTTGTGTCTGGACACTTTGGTGTTGAGAAGACTTTAAGTCATGTACAAAGATTTTGCATTTGGTCTCATATGAAAAACATTGTGACTCACTATGTAAAGGGTTGTGTGATGTGTTCTGTTTCAAAGCCCTCTAATAGAAAACTTGCGCTGTACACACCACTCCCTATTCTGATTCATCCATGGGAAAGTGTGTCAATGGACTTTGTAGGAGCTCTACCTTTGCCTAGGAAGGGTCACAACTATTTGTATGTCGTCATCAACTGTGTTAGTGAAATGTGTATTCTTATGCCTTTTAAAAAGTAGATTACTATAGAGTAGACTGCTTCTCTTTTCTTTCAGTATGTTTGGGTCCACTTTGGAATACCCACATCAATTTTTTTAGATCGAGACTCTCGCTTCCTTGAGGAGTTCTGGACTAGCTTATGGAGGATGATGGACACCAAACTGAAAAGAAGCACAACATTTCACCCGCAAACCAACAGGTAGACAGAGGTTATTAACCATACCATGGTACACCTATTACGAGGCTATTGTGGGAAACATCCCAAGTTGTGAGATGAACATCTCCCCTATATACAACAATCCTATAACCGAGCAGTGCATTCATTGACACAACATTCACCATTTGAGACATGCTTTGGTTACCTTCCAAAGGACCCTTTAGACATGGTCTTTGGAAGGGAAGATGGCTTCAGTGGACATAATGACAAAGAAAAAGCTCAACAGTTCATTCAACGAATCCAAATGATTCACCAAGCAGTGCAAGAACAGTTGGAAAAGAGTCAAGCCCGTTATAAGGCTCAACATGATAAACACCAAGTTGACCATCAATTCCAAGTGGGCGACAAGGTGTGGTTCCACATCAACAAAGACAGGATGAAGGGAGAAGGAAAGAAGTTGCGGCCAATCTGATATGGACCATTCACCATATTGGAGAAGATTTGGAACAATGCCTTTCGTGTTGACTTGCCAGTATATATGCAGATGTACTCAATAGTGAATGTGGAGAACCTGAAGCTATATGAACCACCTTTGATCATGGACACTGATGAGGTAGGCATAGTTCCTACCGTCGATGATTTTGAACCTGAATATCTCGATGAGTTGCTCGAAGACATCATCCTCGACAGAAGAACTAGGACTTCACGGTGAGGAGATGTAGAATACCTTTGAGTTGGATTCAAGTGAATGCATCCCAGCAAGGTCAGATGGTTGGAGAAAGAGAAAGTGAGGGCACAGTTTCCTCACTTGCCAATTGACTAATGAAAATCTTTTGGCGGTCCAAAAGCTCCTCAATGGGAAGGATTGATCCAGATGGATCTTCAGATACAATGGCATGGAAAAACTCAAAAAATCCAAGTGGGTAGAATTTAGATCTCGTCTTTTTGATTCCAACAGTTCAAACTGTACTTTAATCCGAGTCTGGATGATGAAGTTATTGCAAAACAAAGGGCTATTTAATCCTTAAGAAAATGAGGAATTCTCCTTGAAAAAAGGGTCTTAAGCCTTAAGGCCAAATCGCAATTGGAGGTTGCATGAGGGTGGATTTAAGCTTTGGCCCATGGAACCCCCAATCGCCAACATCCGATCAGACCGAATCGGCGGATCGAAGGCAACCAC
>APFE030157937.1:21919-57677 GCA_000404065.3 Pinus taeda
TATCAACGATAGGGCAGATGGATCGGCGATACACTGATCGGTGAAACCGTTATCGGGGCATCGGAACATTACATATGAGTGGGATCGATGTGATTGGCTGATGTCGATATTGGCAATCGGCGATCGGTGGTCGACCCTTCCTCATGAACAGGACCATGGACCAGCAATATGCCGATCCACAACATCACCGCAGACCCGATACAGACTATAAGGCAGTTTTAATAATATTTGAGGTCTGGGCATATGGTTTTTGGGCAGATTTTTAGTGCTTTTTGGGATTTTTGAAGATTTGTCATTCAACGATAAAAATACCATTTTGAGCAGTGGTTGCACCTGCCACTCTACCAACCTCCATTATTAACCAGGCAGCCCCAATTTGAATGGGGTTTTGTCCAAAGAACCCATTATGAAACACAGTCAATGGCAGAGATGTAGGGAGGCTTTTTTATGGTGGCAGCGTGCTGTTTCACAGAGGCCGAGAGTGATTATTGACCTGTTGTAAAAAATTACACACTCTAGCCATCTTCTATAGCTGCTGGAAGCTTTGGCACTGCATACCACTCCATCTCCAGTATTCATTTCATAGCCATCAGGAAGATTGGAGGTATAAGCCTCTTTGTGGATAGTTGATGATTGTAATCCTCTTTCCTTCATGCCATTTAATAAGAAAGGCCTCCCCTTTGTTGAGCTGGGCCCGGAGACATAGTCCGAATTGGACGAACTCTGTTATCAAGCCTTGGTGTTCTCTTTTGTGCCTTTTTATGTGTCTTCTTCTTCTTTTAATGTTGCACATTTATGTGTTAAGCTACAATTTTATATGCAATTCTTTTCTATACATCTATAAGTGAAAAAAATCTTGGATCAGGAAGTGCAAGATGATTTTTGAGAAAAAATATATGAGCGTAGTTGTACCTTTGGACCCTATAGAAGGATTGTGCTACATTGAGCTGGTGTGCGACTATGAAAGTGACAACGATTTGGATTGCATCTACAAGATAATCGGATGAGAGCAAGACTGGGTAAATCCCACCACAGATGGACGAATCTCATGGGAGCGTGAAATATCTTGTACGTCGAATTTGGATGAAGTGATAAAGCGATGGAAAAACCGGTTACATGAGGTAACCACGCTGAACTATAACATGATGACAAGATTGTTGCGATGTGTATCAATTGAAATGAGAGATTTGCCTACTTATGATGGATTTGGTGAGGTAGATGCTTTTGTGGATAGATTTAAACGGGAGATACTAGAAAAACAATGTTTCGAAGCCTTGAATTGGGTACTACATGCTACGCCTGTGAGGTGGTGGGGTACAAACAAAGGAAACTTTAAGGACTAGCGCAAATGCAGGAGAATGATGTGCATGTGTTTTGGGAAGCTTAAGATGTGACTAACAAACAAGTATGACAGACGAGATGATTCACGTGTGCACCTAGCCAAGTGGACAAAGTTCTATGGAGAAGAGCCACAACCTGAGTGTGTGCACCTATTCTGTCATACCCTAGATGTTATACCCATGAATTGGTATATAAAGACGGAGCTCTACCATGGGATGGGTGAATGGGATATCCTACGTGAAGGGTTCCTATTAACCTTCACTTTTGAGGATCACTGATGGGACACCATTGATGACACGCTATAAGTGGTAAAAGCAGCTATCTTTAAGATACCATAGGAGCCGATAGAATCAATTCAGTCTGAATGGGCTGCTCAGCTAAGCTGCATGCTGGAATGTTATAATTTAAATGTTGAAGAAGATGATGAGGACCCATGGAAAATTAACATTCCAGAAATAGAAGGCCATCCTGAGGTTCAAGGACCACAGATTGAGGACCCTGACATAACTGCACTGGTAAAGACAAAGCAAGTGAACATTGGTATGGAGGTCGAACCTAAGTATGAAATGCTCACTCACTACTGGGATGACACGACAATGGATAAGGTATTTGAGTTACTCCACGAGTACCAGGACTTCTTCCCGACCAAGTTCACGGACTTAAACGAAATCATCAGAGATTTAGGAATGATGAGGATCACATTAAAGCCCAACGCGAAGCCAGTTAAGCAGAGGCCTTACCGCTTGAATCCAAAATACAAGGACAAGGTCTATGTAGAACTAGACAAAATGCTCACTACAGGAATCATTGAGCCGATAGAAGAATCCAATTGGGTAAGCCCTATGGTGGTGCAAGAAAATAAGCAGATAGGCAAGATAAGAATATTCATGGATCTCAGGAAATTTATTGACACGTGTGTGCATGACCCATTCCCAACTTCGTTCACAGATGAAGTATTGGAAAATGTTGGTGGGCAGGAAGCATATTCTTTCACTGATGGGTTCTTAGGGTACCACCAGATCAAAATTACGCTGGAAGATAGGAGCAAGACAACCTTCACGACTGAGTGGGGCTGCTTTCAATACACTATTATTTTGTTTGGGTTGAAAAACGCGTTGGCCATCTTTTCACGCATAGTTGTTGTAGCATTCAAGGAATATATTCACAAGTTTTGAGATGTTTATTTTGATGATTGGACTATATTTCGGCTAGTTAAGCACCATGTAATGAGCTTATGATTGATGTTGGATACCTGCCGAAGATACCAAATCATGCTGAAACTCAAGAAGTGTCTGTTCCTCATTCCTCTTAGGAAACTGTTGGGACACATAGTTTGCAGATAGGGACTCATGGTAGACCCCACGAATATTGCGATGATTCTGAATTTAGAAGTGTTGTGAAGTGTGAAATAGTTGTGCGCTACCTTGGGATGTACAAGGTACTACAAGAAGTTCATCAAAAGATATCCTTAGATCACCGCGCCGATGGAGAAGTTGTTGAAAAAAGATGTCATGTTCTACTGGAATGATGGCTATAATAAAATCATGGATGTACTAAAAGAAAATATGGCCCTTGTGTCGATCGTGGTCTTCTCAAAATGGGACAAGGAGTTTCATGTCCATGTTGATGCATCATGTATAGCACTGGGAGTAGTACTAACACAAGATGGTGGAGAGGGCTTGGATCACCCTATCACATTCGTGAATCATAGATTGTCTAAAGCAGAAAATAACTATTCCACTACTGAATGCGAGGGATTGGCTATGGTGTACGCACTCCAGAAATATCGACACTATTTGCTAGGGGGACACTTCAACATGTATATAGATCATTCTGCGCTGAAATGCTTGGTCGAAAAGCCTATGTTTGGGGGGTGCATATGCAGGTGGCTTTTATTGTTCCAAGAATATGATTTTGAGGTCGTTGTGAAGCCTGGATGACTGAACGCAGGACCGGATCACCTGTCGCACATTGAGATAAGAGAGGAACCTATGTAGCGGATGAACACTTTGAAGATGTTATCCACTTTCTCACTACTGGAACTGCGCCGAAAGAGTACTCCATCCAATAGAAGAAGGAACTGATGATGTGCGCGACAGATTTTTCTATCATTGTAGGGCACCTATACAAGATGGGCAATGATGAGATATTGTGAAGGTATGTACCTGAATTTAAAGGAATCCATATCCTCGTGGACGTGCATGAGGGTGCTGTGGGAGGACACCATGCAGGGAGAGAGACTGCGCAAAATATTTTTTGTAGAGGATTGTGGTGGCCGACCCTTCACCAAGATTCAAAAGCACATTGCAAAGCCTGTGATGTCTGTCAAAGAACAAGTAAACCATCAAGGAGGGACAATATGCCTTTGAATCTGGAAATGACGTTGCAGCCCTTTGAAAAGTGGGTGATCAACTTCGTAGGACCTATCAAACCTCAAGGAAAATGGGGTGCGAGATACATTATCACTATGACATAGTACTTGACTCGTTGGGCAAAAGCGTAGCTGGTAAAAGATTGCGCAGGTGTCATGGTCGTGAAGTTTCTGTTTGAACACGTATTGACACAATTTGGAGACATTTCCTAAATGAAACAATCAATGCGTTGATAGAAGAGTTTCAAGTGTATCATCAGAAAAACACACCGTATCACCCATAAGCCAACGGGATAGTATAAGTGTTTAACAAAATATTGGAGACTACGTTGACCAAAGTATGCAACACGTAGCGAAGTGATTGGGACCTATGCATACCTACAGTATTATGGGCTTATAGGATGACATGTAAGAAACTCATAGGACAGATACCTTTCTGGCTAGTCTATGTAGTGGAAGCCGTAATTCCAACGGAGTATATTGTGCCTAGTCTACACATAACAACGCTCACAAGTACGATGGACCATGGAGCCCTGGAGGAGAGGCTCGTACAGTTGGAGGAACTTGAAGAGGAATGGTTTTTGGCTGGATTCAATCAGCAGGTACAAAATCAGTGCAAAAAGGCCTGACATGATCAACATATTAAGTTGTGCACCTTCAAGGTGAAAGATTTGGTGTTACTATAAGATAGTAAGTTTGATAAATTCCTAGAAAAGTTTAGAATGCATTGGCTGGGACCGTATGCTATTAAGGAGGTCACAGATGGAAGCACGGTGCAGTTGGTAAAGCTAAATGGAGAAACTTTCCCAGGCAAAGTGAATGGCAGTTAGTTGAAGCCATACACAAGTGGTGTGGCTGTCTGACTAGCCAACAAAAGCATAGTCTTAGCCCTCCAAGCAGTTGAAAGGGAACACGAGACTATAAGATGCAGGGAATGTAGGAGTAGATACAGGGAAGTAATTCAGATATCTCAGTCTCTAAACAACATGTCCAGGAGATATAGCAGGTAGTCGCTTAGCGCGTTGCCAACCTTGTAGCAGTCTGAACAGAGTTGGGAGGTCTCTACTCTAAGATCTCTGCACTAATAGAGTGACTCAAGGGTGAGTCATGATGTTTGTGTTGGGGGCCTATTCGGCATGGGATCCCCCAAGGCAAGTTTTGGGGTTTAAAGCCCAATTTTGACTAAGTCTGATGTAAAGACTCTGTGATTTGTGGGCGCGGAGCATGAAGTTGTAATTAATTCATAGGGTTGTCTACCCTTACTTTTGTAATGTAATGTTAGCTTGAGAGTTCTACCCATGGTCTGCGAGCCATGAGATTGTGCAAATAGAGTGAGTCTTTAAGTTGTAAAGAAGGAAGTAGAAGTTAACAAAAGATCTAATGATGAAGCATTGAGCCTAAGTGTAAAGTCGAGTCTTTGGGTCGTAGACTAGGAGAAGGCTCTACAGTTAAGTGCGTAGAGGCCTAGTAGTCCACAACTGAGTGTGCAGACCCCTGCAGCTGAATGTGCATGGGCAAGTTGAGTCTGTAACTGATTGAAGCATTAATAAAGAGAAGTTTTACATTATTTATGTGTATCTCTTCCTATTTTATGCATTGAAGTATATTTGGTATGAATTGCAAGTTTATTGTTTATTTATTGCGTAAACTTATATGAATGTGTTGAATAAGTGAATATAAGATAAAGTATCTGTTTACGTGATGATAACTAACCATTATAAGAAGATAAGTAAGATCTGTGGTGTAACTTGGGGAAATAAAGCATAACTCTGCTTTAGCAATGCGAAAGCTCCTCAGCCCATGGTTAGGGTTGTGCAAAGGGGAGTATAACAGGGCACAAAGGCCTCGCAGTTCAGGAAAGTGTGTTAAGTGACCTATGTGAAGGTATTCACGGTTGGACTAAATCGATCCCTCAGACATCTCAAGGGTGCAGAAACTTGGTTCCAACATCCCCCCCCCCATACTGCGTCGGATGATACCTTAGTCCACGCTCTGCGGGCTGTTACAGAAAGGACCAGTAGTATAGGGATTTGTTTGGCTAAATAACTCCGAACCTAGGTCAGGCCCCCTCAAGCCAACAACAGGTAGAGAAAGAATGACAGGAGACAGACACAAGCAAAAATTCAGCATCAGAACGCATAGAAAAGCAAGAGTTGTCCAAAGAGGAAGGAGGCAGTGGTGAGGAGCAGAAGGTCAGACAACACAAAAAGAACAAGTCTGATAAGTAGATGCATCTTGACCCAATGGTGCTGACAGAAGTCGACCTCAATGATGTCGGGGACAAGGTTAGATACAAAATGACTGAAGTGTTGCAGAGGTTTAAGCAACAATATATGAAAACACTAGGGAGCATCCAAAAGAATCTGGACGAGCTACAGATCCAAGCTATTAGGATACAGGTGGGCATTGGGAAAGCAAGTGGATCACAAGCAAACCTGACACAGGGAAGTAGCATACTGGCAGAGCTATAACACAATATAGACCTCAAAGTCATACCCTTGCCAGAAGGGTCAATTCGTGTTGAGTAAGATGAGGATCACACTGTGATTAGCAAAGTGAAGGATATGGGCCTGAATTTGGTCGCACTGTTGCTCCAGACCTTCCAAGCACAACATCAGGGGGTTTCAGAAGAGTTTCAGATTAGAGAGCAGTGCACCCTCATGGTCATTAGCGAGTTCAAGGTAAAATATGAGAAAATGTTCGTGGAGAAGACTCTGGCACTAAAGGCTAAGGAGGAAATGCAGCAGCGAAATCAGATCCTGGAGACAACGATTGAGAAGGCCTGCAAAATAGTGCCAAAACTGCAGATCCCGGAGGATGATGAAGCCTCAGCAAAAGTAAGGAAGTTGGCTTCTGCATTATGCGCATCGAAGGAAGAATTTGGTAGGGTTATCTTCAACTTCCAAATCAAGATATCGGAGTTGCAATTGAAGTTGTAGTGAACGACTCTGCTAGAGGTTTAGGAGCGGTGCAGAGTAGCTATAGAAAAACCTGTAGATTCATAAGCTCATGTAATGTACTAAAATAAGAAGCAATAATCTACTTCTACTCTTTACAACAGAAGCCCATAAACATTGAGCAAACAGTAATCAATAGAGGAATAAAATAAAAGGCACATAAGAAAATAAATATCCAGGGAAAGCCACAACTCAAAACCCCACTATCTATTTTGTATTAATCCAGAAAATCATTATGAAATTACAATGTTTTTTATCTCTAGCACAATCCCACCCCTTAGCAAATTCAATCTCCAACTCATAAGAAAGTTAAAGGCCAAATCTTAGCGAATTCACAAGCTCTCCAAGTCTCTATTCCAATGTGTAATTCCTATGAAGGATAGCTTGTATTTAAAGGGAAATAAAGCCTCTAAAAATAGCACAATCCCTTAAGGATCAGTTCTTGATTGCATGCACTATCAATGCAACTCAGAAAAATCTAAAATAAATAGTACACTATCCCTGCACTCTAGTCTCAACTCGGTCTTTCTCAGAATCAACATGCATGAATTTCTGATGGTGGAATCTTCAGTTAACTTGAGTAGCACTAATTAGGTCACTAGTGTCCCAACTGACTATTTACTCACTATTAGTTCCTAGAACTCATTGGAACTAATTTAAGTGGACTCAAATCAATAAACTGAGTTAACTAATTAAAACTCATTCATAACTCATCCTTAAATCCTATAAGTTAGGGAGAATATATACATGTCTTCTAAAAGACTTCCAATCCAAATTTCCTAAATTAATTAAGTTAATTAAACTTAATTAATTATTTTCAAATTGCTATGAGAAAAGAATTCTATTTTATTTCACAGTTTAATTCAAGGACAAATTAAACTATAATTTCTTGTTGCCATTTCTCAAAAGCAGCAATCAAGGATGGAATGAACACATTTGATACCGCACTCACTGCTCCTCGATGTTTGATGCAACAACGAAAATCTGGACAAATATGTAGGAGGACATAAACCTGCAGAAGTTGACCACTATTGTCCGCGACACACAGTAGCGGTATGATGAGGTCTGAGCGACTGCTCACACTTTGGTGCTAGCACAACATCTCGCAAAGCTACAGGAGGGAAAGAAATTCCAAGCACATGTGGAAGAATTGCAGAGGAAAGAGACCTTGTTGAAGGCTAGATCACATCCATGGCGAGAGGAAGCTTGTCAGGTTACTCTATCACTTGTGGACAAGCTCAAGGGGCTACAGTAGAATGCACCTAGAAATCTGTCGATGAGGTACACTAAGCTGCGGCACAGAGAGTTGCTGAAGTTGCAGTGATGCAGGTTGAGCTGGGTGGTCTTCGCATCAAGTTCGAGGCGCTAGCTAAGTGACTCGAGGGCGAGTCATGATCGTTGTGTTGGGGGGCTATTGGGATAGGGTCCCTAGGATTATTTTTGGGGTTAGTGAACCCAAAATTTGTATAATTTTTTTAAGGAATGTAGAGTCTCCACGAAATGTGGATGTCGAGGGTGTAGATAGATAGGACTCAAAGGGGTCTTAGCCCCTTGTTTGGTTATATAGTGTTGGGTCAATGTGATTTCCTGTCATTTAATTTGTTAACCCAGGGGTTTCATAAACTTGTGAAGCATGCACGCATTGTATGCGCTAGAAATTGTCTTTCAGTTTAGATCAATTTAACTACAAAATAATGAAAACTAGTTCATCTAATCTATGAAATCAAACAATGAAAATGAAATTCAACTAACCTATGAAATCAAAAACAACTAATGTATGCTTAGTTACTCCAGCATTCAACGATGATGTGTTACCTTCTTGAGATGATGTGTAAGCTACTATTTATACTTTAACTTCTAATGTACTAGAAAAGCAAGTAAAGTGTGCAGAAAATAACTCAGTAATTGTATATATATCAAATATTCAACCATTCAATCTTGAAATATGATTAAATCAATTTTTTAAAATGATCTTGAGGAATATGAGTTAATGTAATTAAATGAGGATCTCAAAAGAAAATGCAAAAGCATGAAAATGTAAAGCTCAATGATTGCATAGGTTGAACATCCAATCACCCAATTTGAAGTCGCCTTCTTAGCCTGATCCTTTATTCAATTATACAATGAGTTGATGGTTTGATCTAAGAAAGTAAATAATAGAACATGAAAGGAAACTAAATATCTATGAACCCTTGCCTCAAACTTAATCCAATTATAAAATACATAAATCTTCCCTATTGAAATGTTTTCAGAAAAGCAAATATTACATAGTCATTCTAAAACTAATACTAAGAAAGCAAATGAAATTTAATCTATAAAAGTAATTAAATATCACAATCATTAGATGGCCATTCCAATGGTGTATGAGGATGGCAAGTGAAGAAGCTCCATATGCAAGCAAAACTAAATCTTCAAATCTCCAAGAAGAAGCTCCAAATTCTCTATTAAAAACATAAGCATTTCCCCAACTTTACACAGGCCTTCAAAGGAAAAGTCTCTCCTATTTATACAAAAACATAAGAAGCTACCCTATTTAATGAGGATCCACTAAAATCTCATATAGTTACAAACCAAATAGCTCATAATGAGAGACATATCCCCTAGGTGTCTCATAGAGTTATAATCCAAATAAGAAACGATGAGACACCTCATAGAGTTACAATCCAAATAGGACACATATCCTTCTCTGACCTTTATCCAAATATCCTTCGAAGGGAATTCGAATTTGAGCATTGGAGGCCACATAAGGGTGCTTTGGAAGCTTCCAAATAACCTACACATTTCATGAAACTCAAGCCACATATATAAATACAAGAAACCATGTTAATTTCGTAGTTTTTAATCATAAATTCACTTTAAACACATAAAATAAATAACTTTGATAAATAAGGATCCGGTTAGCACTTAAATCTGCCTTAGGCTGAAGGAAGGCAAAATTCAGGGTAACCACAAACCATGCTCAGTTTGGTAGCTAGCCCTACCAGAACGGGAGAGGGCTCTCTCCTAGTCGCAGCGAATAAGTAAACGAAATGGCCTGAGATGACTTACAGTGAAATATTGATCTTAGGCTAGTAAGTAAATATGAATACAAGAAACAATTTTTTATGAATGACTGAGTTTCTCGGATGGTATGGGACGAACAGACAACAATGAACAGAGAATTGAAAACAAAGGCACAGATTACTTCATGAGGAAAGATAGGTGGAAAGTCTAGCAATTTAGTTTGAAATAACATGGAATGAAAAGATTGCTTAGGAGGGTGAAAAGGGCATGGACAACATGAATCATCTTCAACAGAAGAAGAACACTAAACATGAAATTTTCCCACAGGCATAGCAATAAAAATGAATTCTACCTTATCTAACTTAGAAAATTTCGTTGGAAATGAATATGAAATGAAATGTGAAACATAACAAAATACATATGAAACATAAGAGACACGTTTGCTACACTCACAACCACATGAATATCATGAAAGGGAGCCACTGCCTTTCATTAATCCTCTGTCAAACTATACAATGAAGAAACAAAGTTTCTTTCCCACAGTCTCCCAGAAATTACAAGCCAACCAACCCTTTGCAAATAGTTTGCATACAATATATAGAATATGCCATGAGGAAGTAGAATGACCAAGGGTTGGGGAGTTTCTCAAATCATTACAAAATGGAGGTGTAAAGCCAACCATTAGCTACAGGTGCAATGTTACAAGCATGACAAATGGATTGGGTGACTGTTTGCCTTCCTTTGCCACTTGGATAGAAGCCAATCTAAAGTGAAAATACTTTAAACTTTGCCTTATGTGCCAAGAAAAGTGAAGTGTAGATGAGCGGGCCCACTTGGAGAAAGTCGCGAATCGAAATTTCGCGAAATGGAGGTGAATTGGGCCTTTTTCTCTATATGTTCCATGCCACTTTGGAGGCTGTTTTGAGTTACCTGTAGGAGTCCAAAATGTGCCCAAGTGTGCTTGTTGGAAAGCCTGGCCTGTCTAATTTCCAACCCAAGTGGAATTTCTGAATTTGGTGCTCATTTGCACCTCCAAATCTTCATTCTTCCAAGACTGCTTCATGTGTGTCCAAGTAGGGGCAGAGAGGCCATTTTTTGGTTGTTTTTGACCTCCTGGAGACTCAAATCATGCCCAAATTTCTTGTCCAAGTACCAGTAGTCGTGATTTTTCATGTTGAATCCAAAAATGCAATCCATTTCCAATTTGGAGCTCCCAATCCTAAGCATCGCGCCAGTGGCGCGGCGCATAGGGAGAAAAACCTGTGTTGTGACCAAAAAATTTCCATGTGACCAAAATTGCCCCAAATTTCTTGAAATTTGGGCTGGAGGTTCTCTAAGAGGCACTATGTTGGACCACAGAGGCTTCAACCAAGATTTGAAGCCTATCTTTCTCTTTTTGCCTCTTTTGTCTCTTTGTCGCTCTGCTCAATTTTGCCTTCAAGCTCCTTATCCGAGCCTTCGAACTCATGTTCCGTGCCCTGTAATGATAAACCATCTACCTCAGGATGGTTTTGTCTCTATCGGCCTTCTCCAGCAGTCTCTCAAGGTGGATGTTGATGCGCTCGAGCCAAGACTCACGATCATTGTTAATATCTTGCTCCAAGGTAGTGAGCTTGATCTTGCTTTGCTGGGTAGCTTGTTGATTCTCACGGATGCTTTGCAGCTCCATGATCTCATGCTGGTCCTCAGGTTGTTTGTTTCTCTGCTCAAAATACTTGATGATCCATTTGGCCCTCTCCAAATTGAGTGACAAGTCTTGTATCCCCGTATTATACTCCTGGATGGTCATCCTAAGTCTGGCACTCTCCACATTTGCATCATCATCCTGAATGAGGATGAATTCAGCCTCCTGTTCACTTGATGGCCCCTCGTCATGCATGGTCCTCTTGCCCTTGTCTTGTACCTGGGTAGTTGATGCCGGAAGCGAGGCCCCTTCCACCCCGGGTGGAGATAACACTCGCTTTGCTGCTGCAAACAAGTGCCTACTGCCTCTCTGATATGTAACGAATACTGGCATAGTAGTGGTCTCATGGTGCTCATACTGATGAGAAGGACCACCGATCTCATGCTCTACCTCTGATAGTACCTGTGAAGTGCTGAAGAGGTCACGAGAGATGAAGTCCTCCCAAGAAATGCCCTACAATCCCAACTGATGATCCACCAAAATCCGGATAAGAGCAAAGTGATAAACAATGTTAAGTTGCTGCTGAGGGATCTTATGCTGCATGAATGTGTTCATCCTCTCTATGTTCTTGCAAATGAAAAATGGGAGGTTCATCATCTGTACCTTGGTAAAGTCCATGAGCAACCTGATGTGGTAGGCATATAGATGAGAGAACCTCCCCTCACAGCTGAAGTATTTCATGTCAATTTCATGAGTGGAGCATACTCATCTTTCAAATATCTGAATGGAAAGACTCTTGTGAGATGCCTCAAGAATCTGGCCTTAATGTAAGGCTCATAGTGTTGCCTATCCACCTTCTTTTTCTTATGCCACTGTTCTCCAACATTTGGTATGCATGTTGCCACTGAGATAGTTTCAGGTGTCAATGTGAAGGTGACCCCAGCCAAGATAGACTGACTTCCATGTAGGTGAAGCACAAAAAGACGGGCCAACTCATGATGAACTCTAACATTAGCCACCCTTTGAAAAAATTCAAAACATGATACGTGTTGGAAGCATGACATGGCAAGAGGGCATGCCTGCAATTCAGTGAGGGTAGTGGGCTCATCCCTAACATGTTTGCCACTCTTGTGATGTCTCCTGGGAGCCTGTTCTTCTGAGGATGAGTCACTTTATGTCTCCATCTCATTCTCTAATGAATGCTCTGATGCCATGACTGTTGTGTGCACTGTACTTAGGCTACCCTTTGATGATGGTGTGAAGCTGGGTGCTTTTTTGATATCTGCCACCAAGGGGAGCAATGAAAAAAGGGAGTATTAGGAGGGGAGTAATATGATGGGAATAGGGGTTATGGGGAGAGGTTTGTTTAGGGATATGTAGGGGGTTTGGGTATTTGATAGGGTGGGGTTTTTGGGTTTTGATAAGGTAGGGTTTTGGGGTGTTATGTTGACCAAAGAGTGGAGGGATAAGGGATAGGGTTTGGTAGTGTTTTAGGGTAGGGATAATAGGAAAAATAAGAAAGGGAGGATAGGGAAAATTGCAAGCAAGGGAAAAATGAGGGGTGAAAATGGAACCTTGGCCTCAATACCACAATTAGGCAACCCTAGCAACAATGGCTTTTGGTGTTTTCTTGTGGTTGGTTTTATGATTTTTGTTGCAAATAAACACAGCCATAAACCACCATATCATTCATAAACTTTGATGAGCAAACCATGACATAGAGCCTACCTGTCAATTTGAGGGGTTTCACAAGCAATTTGAGGTGATTTGGCAACATTTCGGGCCTTTGTGGGTGTGTGCCATGCACCAAACCCAGTGCGCCGCGCCCGTTATATGTGTCATGCCCATTGAAAATTTGCACTGTGGGGTGGCTCTGTGTGTGCTGCGCTCTGTGTATGCACCGCGCCCCTCTGTGTGTGCGCCGCGCCCTGGAAAATGACTCTAACTCCCTCCAAACGCGTGCTTTGCACTCTCAAACACTTTGCACTATTTCTCTATGACCTTGATTAGCACTATGACTTTGATTTTGGTGGAAACTTGTATATAAAGACTTGGAAGTCATGGGTTTAATTTTTTCCTCTTCAAAAACCCATTTTGCTAATGTTATGTTTTGACACTTTTTCACTGACTTAAAGCAATACTGAATTTCACTTTTCCCTTTGAAATTTTAGCTCAAAGGATGAAATTTTCGGCACTCTTTGCAGGGATTGCATGATAGGGCATTTGGCCACGGAAACCATGACTACACCTGAAGAAATCAACTGACGACTTTTGTGAAAATTTTATCACAAATGACACCGTTTGACTTTTCTTCAAAACAGAGTTTTGAAGAACAGTCGAAGTCTATCAAAATGATGATGAAACTCTCTGAATCATAACTTTGTAAGGGCCTCAGTCTGTCCTACATGGCTTTATTGGACATATTTGAAGACCAAATTTATTAATCCCTAGACCTAATTATTGAAAATGACTTTTGTCCATTAAAGGACCAAACCTAGACTGTCATGGACTTTAGTGATGATTGACAAAAGACCTAAGCCAGAAGGAGCCAGACATGGGGGGAAATGACTAGCATGACCTTTTCTATCAGATTATAGCATGCCCCTAGCGAAATGCAACTGGGTGAATGGAGTGGGACACCTAAAATGAAATGCATAAAGAGTTTTGATCTTTGGCGGAGGACTGACTAAACCGACTCTAACAGATCCTAACCCATATATTTATGAAAATGGTGGCTAATGAAAGATTATATAGTTAAATGGAGATGTGACATGTGAGTGAAATGGTGGCAATAAAGGTGAAAGTGGATGTCATTTTGAAGACATTTAGGAGGCCCAACAAATAGCTAGGTCGGTTTTGAGACTCACCCATGGTCCACGGACCATGGTATTGAAAAGTCTATATATTCGAGTCATAGCAAGTCTTAGAGATAACTAATTGGTAATGAAGTATATAGCGAATAGTCAAGATAAAGACTCTTTGGGCAAGAGCTAAGGCAGGAAGCCTCTGCTTCATGTACTTAGGCAGAAAGGGGAAGGTTCCTACAGCTGAGTGCACAGGAGGTCGAGGCCCTGGTAAGTCCACAGCTGAGTGCGCGGACCCCTACAGTTGAGTGCACAAGGTAGAAGAGTCTCTAATATAAATATTTAAGATCAATAAAGACCGATTTTGAAGAATTATTGTGCAATCTGAGCATTCATGTTTTTGTTATATTTTGTCGCTTAATGATATGTTTTCATGAAATAATGTATGAATGTTGTGTGAAACCACTGAATCTATCTTATTGATGCATGACTTAAGTAGTTATCTCATTTCACGAAGATAATAGTCAATTTCTGTTATGTTTTCTGGTGAATGGGATAGATTTGCGTGAAATCAAATCTGGGGTTGTTTAGTGATGCGCAAAAGTAGATAAATTATCTGTTTAAGGTCCGCAAATACTAATCATAGATATTCGTGAAGTCTTGGAAGCCATTTTAACTTAGTTGCAGTGACGAGCCCTAAAAGTACAATGATTTGTGTGAAGGCAAATCCAAAATGTCATAACTTAAGAACCATTCATCCCATGTCCATGGATGCAAAAACCTAATTCGACTAGCATCCCCCAATACTACCTTGGGTGTGAGTGCAACCTGCATTAAGAAGGTTGTTGCCAAAAAGGCCAACAGTTAGGGTTTTGTTGGTTGGTGCATAAAACTCCAAACCTAGGTCAGGTCACGTAAGCCAACAATTCTTGGCTCAACCCCTGACACCCTTGGCCTACTCCCTTCTATGTACATGACAAATCCTCCTAAGGTTTGAGATGACATGATCCTGAGATGATGTCACTCTAACATCATACCATTGACATGGCTCTCTCCAAGGATGCCACATGCCACCCTTCTTAGGACACTTGGCCCTCCAATATGGTCATTTGTTCTTATCACGTGGAACACCTCTTGTATGCCATGTCACCTAGTCTCCATGTGATATTCCACCTCAGCCTCTAGTCTAGGTCCCACCGGGTCCTGACCCTTGCCCAAATAATGCAATCCACATTATAAAGGACTTGTAATTTCATGGTGGAGCCTATCCCTAGACCTCCACATCATCTCACCCTATTGTACCACTCTATCACTCATGCCTGCATAACCAAGGCACAAGCCTCTCTGTCCAACGATGATGGTAGTACCAACAATCAATGATCTGGATTGAAACCCAGACCCACCCCCTCCCCCTTACTGATGTGATAGGGTTAGGGGGGTGGTTTCTCTATCATGGTCCCCATTCTTGATTTCAATTAGCCCCCATCCTACAATTTTCTATGCCCTTGTGATCCACAATTTTGGATGGAACTCAGATGCCTCCTCCCCCCTTGTTGATGTTCACAAGGGGTAGGGGAGTCCTTTATCATCGTTTTGGCCCTCCTTATCAGGGTTCCCTCATTGAATGTTGCGAGTGTCCCTTTAAGTGTCCCTTTAACACCATATATATATATATATATATATATATATATATAATATATAATATATATATATATATAATATATAATTATATATATATATATATATTATATATATATATATATAATATATTATATATATATATATATATATACATATACAATACATATACATATACATATATAATATACATATATATATATAATGCTATCTGTAATTATATTTAATATTATTAATAAAGCTTGAACCTAGCTCTCAAACACTAAGATTTGTCGCCTCTTGGTCTAAGGCCTCCATGCACTAGTATAACCACTCTCAGAAATAAGTGAACCATAGCCATGTACATGGATTCTCTAGTTATATGTTTTTGTGTGTGCATGTGTGTGTGTGTGTGTGTGTGTTTGTGTTTGTATAAGCATGATTTCTTATAATTAACCTGCAACACATAGCCATTCACAACACAAGCAATTCATTCCAAAATTAATTGGTGACAACAAAAAATACACATATTTCTCATTATAGTGGCCATGAACATGCATCCATTTGTTCATAAATATAGTCAGATGCATTCTTTATCGCATTACATAAGAATAAGAATTACTTCAATAATTTCAAACATAACAACCCTAAGCTTCTACGAGTCTAAAATTTGTAGGAATTCACAACATGCATGCACCACATTTGTAATAATTCTTTGAGTCATACATAGACTTCAAGAATCATGCAATTAACCAAGAACATACCAATATTTATAGGGATTTATAGATCCCTAAAATTTATAGCATACAAGCATGTTCATAAAACACATCTCATTGCAAATCACAAGTGAGATTACTCAACAATCAACACCATTGCTCATACACCTTTTACCACATATTACTATGATTCATAATTTACGTGAAACAAGACATATAGGGAGCATAAATGAAAAAATTATACTATCTTTGAAATATTGGCAACTGAAGATGGGACTTCAACTTTCCACCTAACCATAAACTAGCTACAACCTAACCTTTCTTGCAGTTGTTACTCGTTGGCCAGATCCACCACATAAGGGGTTTTCTCAAGAAACATTTGTTGGAAATTATGCTCATCGCCAAGAGATTAGGAATTTTTCTGGTAGGAATTCTCCAAGCTTGGACACTATAGCCCATAACTTTAGCAAAAAATTATAAGGAGATCCATTCCCTCAATATCAACAAGCTATACCTACACTCAACAAGTGGCTAAGTTTTGGCTCCACTTCTTGCTTGCAAAAATCAATGTGTGCTCTTCTGTGAATTTCTTCCATCAAACTTCCCTTCTTGAGCCAATTGATCCCTTTCTACTTGTGTCCATATTTATCCTTTTTATGTGACTACTTGTGTCCCACAATCATTCTCCTTCCCAGAGGTATGGAAAATGTGGGTATTTTCATGAGAATATCTCTTGCCAGTTATTACATGGGTGCAATTTTTATCTTCACCAACCATCACCACACAACTCCACTCCCATCCCCTCAAATCATTTATATTTATTCCACTCTTCAAGCCATCAATTAAAGCTACATTCCATAATAATCAGAGTACAATTACACTACAAAATCATGGGGAGTATACGAGGGGTGTTACATCTACTTGGATAATTTGATAAATGTGGTGAAAAAATTTATATGCAAATATGATGCAAAATTTAATGTCAACCATGATCAATATAGTAAGTACACTATTAAAATATGATTTTATGTTGTCACAAATTTCATGTTTATCTTCACAGTAACCTTATGTATCTTAATGTGGGATATATTAGCAGTTTGAATATTCTTAAAATTAATGGATCAAATTGACAACTTTAATTGTTAATTAGTGCATGCTAGAAACTTTTTATAGTTTCTCACTTTGATAACTTTATTTTGTGGTTTAGATCCATTAAATCTATAGGATGATTAATATGTTCTTTATTAGTGTTATGATCATGTGGCCTTACTTGAGTTGCTTTCTCTCCTCGTTTTGATTTCACTATAGCACTTAATGTCTTTGTATAAGCATGCTTTATTTATTTAACCATTAGTTGAATGTGTAGCTATAAGTAGGGGTTTTAGTATGAAATTGAAAGTGATCCCTTTCCTACTATGGATGGGTTTTTTTTAACAACAAAGGATATAAAAAAATTCAAACTATATTTAGGAAACTTAGCCTTCACTAAATTAATACCACCAATGGATGCAAGCATCTATGTTTCTTTTTTATTTAACTCATGAATAATTATGTTTTCATTCTAACAAGATATTGAATATTAAAATAGGATTCGTTCTAAGAGAGTAATCACATGATTGTAACAACGACATCATATGTTATGTATATGTTATAAAATTTTAGAGAATAACTAGGAGGATCTCAAAGAGCTTCACGACTCCCACAATCATGGATAATAGATGAGAAATCTGACCTTGTTTTCTTTGTTTTAGGATACCAATTCTTTTTCCTTTGGGGAGTACTAACCCAACTTTTGTTTTAGTTACAAAACCCTTCCATATCATCAATAACATGTCTATTTTAAGTTAGATTTCATATAATATGAGTATAATTTGCAAAACATCCAACATTAACCCTTTCGCTTGTCACTAGATGGGCTCCTCACAAGTCAATTCTTGTAATATATATATATATATATATATATATATATATATATATATATATATATATATATATTATGCTAAAAATCTAGTAGTCATACCTTGTATTTCTTGGAACAATCTTTCCAACAAGCCCTTATTTGCCAAATTTCAAGTTCATATTCATAATAGACCAAGTGTACAGGGTGCAGATATCTATGGGAGAACAATTCCATAGACATGACTTCATTAATCATGATATACTCATAATTAATTATTAAACTTAGATAGAAAGTTAGTGATGATATGAGGTTTTTTTATACCTTTACAATGATACATCATATGTCTAGCCTTGATCCTTGGCCATCAAAAACAAATTCTTGCAAGATTATGACTATTTCTAGGAGATTAGTTTGACTATAAAGGTTCATAGTTTAAAAATGTTGTCGCTAGGAATTGGAATACATTGAGAGATCCAAATTGTATATTGCATCAAGACCCACCTAATGACATATTTCTTGCCTCATTTGAATGTTAAATGTCTCACTTAGAGTTGTCAGAAATCTCTAAATTGGTTTTGAGGGGCTGGAAGCAATGTACCTAACAAGGTTTCAAGGTGGATGAGTAAGTAACTGCAAATATTAAATTAAATTGCTAAGGCATATTATCAATACTTATTGCTACCTTACTGATGCTACTTCATTGACTAGGTGGTCCTAGGAGGGATTTTTCTTATAATATCAAGCACACTTCTTCAATATTATTTTAAATTTCCTAACTCATAAAGGATGCAATGGTTTTTTTTTGTAATGTCATTTCACTATTTGAACTCCCAATAGAGCTACAACAAATTAAAACAAAGACAACAAGAACGTGAACTCAAAAAGTATAAATATGAGTCCCTCTCTTATGCAACTACACATTTTATGGTGAGACAAAGGCATCTACAACCAAAAGAAGGAATATCCATAAAAAATAGGTGTATCCTTCAAATTTATTGTTTCTTATATAACTACAATCAAATGCACCTAATTGCAGTTTTCAAAAGTGAGAAAAGGAGTATGATAGTGAAATGTTTCCACTTCATAATTAGAGATTATTTCATCCTTGAATTTTCTACTAAGTAGTTGGATTTGTAATGGGATATCCTCTTGGGGATAGATGTCTATATAATTTGTCTTAGATCTCCCTTAAAATATCCCACCACTATCAACACATGAATCATTTGGGGTTTAATGAGGAAGAGTTATTTGTATAGGGATACTACCTTAGCTTCATTTTTTGGGGTAGTCACAATCCCCAAAACATATTTTATTTCATGGTTTCCCTAAGTTTGATAAAAAAATACCTCAACACTTGTGACCCTTGAATTGTAATTTCAATATTAATTATAATAATAATATTCAGTTGGGTGTAGCTCAAGTAGTTATGAGTAAAACTTGTTACCTCCCTTCCCAATTTCAAATCTCACTTTGTGACATGTTTTCTCTTTCAGTGTTGATTTTTAATGATCTATACCTGATTTTTTGACATATCATTGGCACCTAAAGAATATAGGTGCTACCCCAAGTATCATCCTTAAAATAAGGTAAAGTGTCTAGGCAATTCCTCTGAGATGTCTTACTTGGAAAATTTTTATAATAATAATAAATTTTAGATATTACAAATAAAAATAATAACAATTTGAATTCATAAAAATAACAATACATTTTTTATGATTTGGAATTGACATCCATTTTTAGCATTATTTTAACAATGTAGAATGATGTCATCACTATGCCTTGGTGACATAGTGTCAACAATGAGTATGGTGTGCACTTTAATTAAAAAAAAATGTAAAATCCTTATGTCAATATCATTATCCATTTATTTGATAAGCTAAAATGTCAATGTAGGAAGGTGGGGTGGGATGGGAGTATATTACCTCACTTCACTTTTAAAGAGGGATGAGGATAGAGCTTCTTAGAGTTAAATTGGATTTATGGGGCGAATTAAACAGGAGCTTGCAAGAGAGATCCATGATGAAGAACAAGATCTCTTGAAATCACAAATAAGAATTTTATCATTTTTCCCATAATATTTTTAAAATTTGTAGATGTCAAATAGAATGTGATGTGGATTTTGAGGATTGGCTTTCGGTTTTGGGATTTAGAGATGGGTTTTGGATTTTCCTTCCTCTTTCCAAATTTTCTCCCTCTTTTTTTCATTCAAATTATTCTCCCTCTTTCTCTCCTATTTTTCTTCCCCTCTCCTATCTTATCCCTCTTCTCTCTCCCTCTCATTCTCTCCCTCTTCTCCTTGCTCTCCCTCTTCCTCTCTTTCTCTCCCACATCTTCATCTCCTTCCACTCCTCCTCCTATTCCTCTTCTTCTCCTCTTTTTCTTCCCCCATTTTCCTATATTTCTTGTCTCCTTTCCTCCTCCCCCTCTCCCTTATCTTATTTCTCTTATATGTAATCTCCCTCTTCCTTTTCTCTTCCACTATCACTATATTCCTATAAGTTCCCTAAGTTTTACTACATAATTTCACACTGCTATAGTACTTATAAATTTAGATTAAGTTTCCTAATTATTCTTTCATTGAGTAAAAGGAACATCTCAAGGATGAAATAATTACATGTTTGGAAAATAATTGTTAGATATATTTTATACCTTTATTAGCATTACCTTTCCACCCTTATTATGGATTGTTGATCTATTATTATCTTAAATAAGGACCAATTCAAAAATATATGAGTTGAGTTATGTGCATGAGTGCAAAACCATTTGACTTATATTTAGATTACATTTATGGCCTTAAGTTAAAAGGACTATAGCTGAGATGAGTGGCATGATAAAATAGAGGCTCATTATTTTTTCTTTACTTGGCTCATTTGGCTCATACACAATGAGATAACTTGGAACTTTCAAGTTAAGTAGAATTATGAAATGGATAAACAGTGTTTCCATCTCAATATTTAGGGGTTTGTGATTTTACTTCACTCATTTGGCTTATATGTGATGAGCCAACATAAGAGAGGAAACAAAAAGAAATATTTTGGTATGAAAGAAAATCGGATGGTAACATAAGGAGATATTTTGTTTAAAATATTATTATTTGTAAGTGATTTAATTTTAACACACACTAGTAATATAAATTGTGCACAAGATAAGCAATAAGAATCATCAAAATCCTCTCAGGATTTAGTTGGGTTTTATGGTTCATGTATACAAATTAAAGGAGGAAACATTATTAAACTATACAATAAGTGGGATAGGTACAATATATGTTACCCTATGATATTTTATAATGATGTTTGTTATTTATTGTTGTGAGAACTATAGATGATTATTCAAATAAACATTAAAAATTTCAAATGATGAGAGCACCAAGGAATTTATAAATACCTTTGAAATGTGTGGAAAAACTAAAGAGTACCTTAGCCTAAGAGAGAGATTCATGAGGGAGTGTTTGAAATAATACAACAAAAGGTGGAGAGAAATAAGTAGTGTTGGTAAACATAAAGTATTACAAAATCCACATAGAAGGTTTCCAATATTATGATTTAGTGATCAATGGGTCCTCCATAGATTATCTAAAAATTATCAAGAGGAGTAGAGACCACATCAAATTAAATATGAAACATGTTCATATTAATCTTCAATGTACTCATATTTCTAGTCTTTCACCTTTCATATTTCATTATGTATCATCATTGAATTGTGTCGGTGACTTCATTTATATGGTTTTGAATAAGTTTAGTGGGAGAATATTAATGCTTAATAAACAAGGAAAAACATATAAAAAATACCATATTATGTTGAAAAATGTATACTTAAAAAAATCCTAAATAATTTCAAAGAGGCCCAATGAATCACTGAAGAGAAGAAAACTTGAGGAATGAACATTGAGATCCCAAAACAAAGAGACACATAGATAATAAGTAATATATGCTTGAATTTACTGATTTTGATATGCTTGTAATTATTTAGTTTGATATTTGTTTAGCTTGTTATCTTTCTTTGATGTAATTGTGCAATACTGTAGACATAATTTTGTGGTTATTCATAAAAAAAATTGATAAGGTTAACTAATCTTATCTTTTTTTTTTTATGTAGAGGTATGAATGGATACAAAGAAATTAACTGTTACACATTTTTCAAGTCAAGTATAGAGCTTTGTGGTTATAGGTAACTTTGTAAGTATACCAACCTAAATCCATTTTAACCCAAGATTTATCAAGTGTTGATCAGAGGGATAAAATCTCTCGAGGTGAAAATCTCTTTTAAGTGAAAAGCTTGAGGAAATATTTTCATCTTAATAGGTATAATCCCTCAACACTCGATATATTTAGGTTTAAGATGGATCTAGACATTCTTATATTAAAATATAGGTTGTTGTAATTTTATTTTAATGTTGAACGATTAAAAGTGATTTTCTTTTATTTTTCTTAAATTACAACTATTTAATAAATAAATAATAATATTACAGTACTTTATTCTTAAATTTCCATTTGGTATTTTAAGTTGTAGTAATTAGAATGCCCATACAAGTTAAAGAGATTTTAACTTTTTTCATTTTTTATCTATTTAACCTCAAATCCCATGATTATTGAAAATAAATTCTCGAAGCTATATTTTCTTAGTAATAATCAGAGCCCAACATTTTCATTATTCTCTTTCGTGTGACTAATCATTCATGGTAGAACGATACCGTGGAAATTATATCTATTGATATGTTAGCATTGTTAGTTTCTTAATATTTGAATATCCCCTACCCCACACTACATAAGATAGAATAAATCCTAGGAGAATTAGCATACTTGTTTTAGATGTAAGATAAGTACTTAGAGGGAAAGGGATATTCAACTAATTTCCTAGTTGTAGAAAAGACAACAATTCATAACTTGGAAAGAAACTTGAAGAGAGTTGATGTGCATAATGTATATGTAAGAGACACACTCAAAAGTGTGGAGTATTTAAGCGCTCATGCATATATAGAGGTATATTTCATTCCTATGCACTCAACAAAATTCCATTTCATGAGCTCACTCCAATGATACCAAATCTCTCTCCAAAGGCCTTATGTATTTTAAAATATGGATAACCTTCACCATATGATAATTCCCAACCAAACAAATAAATTTTATGTAAGCATGGACATGAGCCTAATTGTATTACTATTATATATTTTTTTTAATCTAATGCTAATGTGAAAACACCTCCCAAGAGTGGTAGGAGTAAGGGGCGAAATATTTTTCTTTGGAGGACATCTAGAACTTTCATATTCCCAAGGTTTAGGTTCTACATCAAGTAATCAAGTTTAAGTTTATGGTTTGTATCAAGAGTTACTCCTAGTATTAAAAACAAACTCAACATATAGTTATAGTGTGATTCCTACATGTTAATTTATCATCTAAAGAATGGCTATGTTCTTATAAATGCATTTCCAAACATACTTCTTCATAGAATCCAATTTTCATTGGATCAATTATCATGTTTTAGTGTTTCTCATGTCTGAAGATAGAATAACCACTTGATTTATTCCCTAGAAAATGAAGGAACCAAGTAGGAATATGGGGTATCACTATGTTAATGGATGGGGCTCGTATTCCTATACTCCACAATGTATGAGTGAATGGGGTCCCAAAAATATGTGCACAAGTGGTATGGATTCATTGGCTCCTACATGAAGGTTGGAGGGATCTTGACATCATTATAAAACGAGGAAATGGGATGTTGATTTTTCCCTCATTTCAAATGTTGACAAAAGCATTGGAGAAGTCAATTATGTTTTTAATGGTGATTCTTCCATATGAATTTGGATCATGCAATGATCCTCCTAGTTAATTCATTTAGAGGTGTATTGTTAGTCACAAAGAGGACATGTTGAAACAATATTGGAAGGGGATGATGTGAATTGATTATAGGAAATGATGAGAGATATTACTATGAGTTATGGGGTAGAATTCACCCATGAGGGTGATGCTCTATCCATCCTCACACCATTTTTGATTTGTTATGTGAAATTTGGGTGATGGGAAGATGAATTGTTTGCACTTTTGATATGGGGGTAGTTTTGAACATCACAATAATATAGTATAAATAGTGTAGTTATTGTTGTTTTTGGGTTTGTACCGATAAAAGAGTGATACTAATAGTTGTGCCTTTATAATCGATTGTATATATGTTGGGGAATGGGAAACATCTGTAAATTTATCCTCATAATTGTTGATATTCTTTGGTAATATTATATCTTTGGTGTCTTTGGGGTTCCACCATCTATGTTATTTCAAGTGGTTGTTTGGATTCCTATGGTGTCATCCCAATGCCTTTAATTCTCTAGTAGTAAATTTCATTATTCATCTAGAATTTGGGATATCTTTAGCTTAAGATTTTTATATGACTTCAAGTGTCTATTTGGACTTCTCTCATGTCATGCCAAAATATTTAGATATTCCCCTCTTTCTATGATGGAAGCAGTCTATGGTACAATGATAAAGAAGAGTGCAAAGGATCTTTAGGAAATGAAGGATGCTATTTTACACTCATAAATTGAGTTCAACCATCCAGTGTCTTCATTCTCATCCACAATGGAGATATTGGTTATCTAGTAAGCACATATTCAAAGGATCAAAGATGAAATATAAAGTATTTGGCATCAAGTGAGACCATGCGTTAAGATTTGGCGTAGGGATAACAAAACTCGGTTTAATTTGGACATTAGGTGAGTGTTGCAAAAAAAATGATCCCTAATGAATAAATAGATTAGGTACCTAGGGATGATGATTCTCCAAATTAGCTTAATCTATGGAATTCAAAGTTTGTCTTTTGTTAGGTTCATTTTCAAAGATGTATACATTTAGGAATCGTAGCTTTGGGATGAACTACGTAGGTTGATACATAAATTGTGGTTGTATTGGATATCATTCTAGATAGTTTTTCATAACAAATATATGGAAGTAAACTAAAGTTTATACTATGGAGCGTTAATTCTTCTTAAATTTCATATTTTTTATTAATTTTTTTTTATGTATGCATCCAATAGATAAAATGTGAAAAATTAGAGAATAGGGGAATACAAGCACAAACCAATCACAATGAACACCATGATATGATATCATAAACAATTTAGGGAGAAAATCTAATTATAAGGCCCAGGTTGACCTACTCTCTTTTGTTTAAATGAAGATTATCTAAATACAAGGGAGAAGGTACTCTCTATGGATTTGCTTGAGACATATGACTTGTGTGCTAGTATAGAGCACAAAGCCCATATATTCTACTCTATCTCTTGATCCAGTCTCATATACTTTGATCTTCTATGGAACAAAAATGAACTTGAATAGAATGGAACCATTTTCCCCTTAGTGTCCTAGTTATACCACAACCAATAGCCATATAGGTGTTAAATTTGAACCATTCAAACCTCAACGTGAGTTAAAATTCAATCCTTGTAGAGTCTTGTTCATATTCCCTGTGTATTTAGTTCATTTTCCATGAATGGGGGTTAAAATAGTATCCTCTTGAATTATGGTGGTCAATCAAAATAGCACAACTTTCACAAGGCATTAGTTTTTCATCTGAACTATGATTGATGTATTTCTTGGACCACTGGAAAGGAGTCTATGTGTAGAATAATATGACATGGTGCCACACTAAAGTAAAATGTTTCCCACCCTGACCAAAATAAAACAAAAAAAAACTCTTCTTTTAAGGCCTCAAGTTAGCCCTCAAATGTTTCAAACACTAAATCTCAAAAATGAGTCCCCGTTATTAAAATTTCTCCTATAAGTTGATTCCTTCAATTTTCTAGCTCTACAATAATTAATATGGATGGAAAACTATAGAGTGATCCAGCATATATCATATACCCCATTTTTGGAGGCTTATGGTCCCCAAAAGGCTTTTCTAAATGAGGTTAGGAAATTTTTCCTCTAACTTCTCCTTCGAGTACCATTTAGCTTTCAAGAGTAGTTTTCCTTTTAACCCAATATGATAAAGGTTATGATACCCCTATCTTTTGGTCCTAGACCTCTTCTACAAAATTGTATCCTCTTTCACCTCTACCTTAGCATCTAGAGCTATGTCCTCTATAGATGGTTGGACCTACTCCTCTTCTTGGTCTAGCATGGATGGTTTACAGAGTTTTAAGGTAAATGTACATGTATGGGGATAGACCAAATCTATAGGATTATCTCCCACCTTTTCTAGTTTCTCAAATGGATCATATCACAAATCCTTGATTTTATTACTATGACCCTATAATTTTTTATTATTTAATTTTAACCATACTTTTTCTTCCACTTTGAATAAATTCTCTATTATGTGTTATTTTTTTAATCTAGAGGAATATGAAACTAAGTTATCTCATACTTGCATGAAACGAAATCGATTATAACTACAACTACTATAACCTCTAGGAGAATCCATATGTGCCCCAATGCATGAACTAAATGTTAACTCAAAGCATTTGAACCTCAAACCTCAAATTTTCACAGTTTCTTCATATCATGATAATTTCCAATTGAGCTACACCTATGGGGGGGGAACTTTTCCATTCTATGTTTATCATGCCCGACCTTGTACCTTTCTTGTGACTATTTGGTTTCTATTGTACTTGTAGATTATTTTACTTAATATTCTTAACAAATTTATCTACCCTTACATACTTCTTTGTGAGATTCACTCCTCATTTCCATCCATATGCAATATCTAAAGGTGAAGGTGGAAAATATCTAAAACAGGTTTCAAATGGGGACTTACTAGTAGAAGTCTACACTACACTATTATAACAATTTTTTTAAATTCATCCTAAGTTTTTGAATTCTTTGATTATAACTGCTCAAAAGTTTCACCAAAGTCCTATTAATTTCTTTTACTTTCCCATCTGTCTATGGATGGAATATTGTAGAACTCTTCAACATTGTGTCCATCTTATCCCATAATATAGTCCAAAATGCACTAAGAAATATATGGTCCCTTTCGATGTTCCTTGGTATCTCAAAGTGCACCCAAATCTTTAAAAAGAAAAAAAAATTCTACTTATTTTTCGCTAATGGTCCTTTTACAAGGAATGAGAACGCACATCTTGTTGAACCTATCAACTACCATGAATAGGTAGTCATGTCCCTTCCTTATTTTTGTTAAATTTCCCATAATTTCCATGGAAATTCTTTCACAAGGATGAGTGGGTGTAGGTGAGGGATGATACATAACGTATTTCTTATTGTTAGGCTTATGTGTACAACAACGCATATGTCCTCTTTTGAACCTAGCTACATCTTCTTGCATTCTAGGATATTAAACATACCTCTCTAAGTTGGCTACTATCTTCCCTACAACAAAATTTCCTGCAACCATCGAGGTGTGAGCCTATTTGATTATTTTCAGTCACTCAACTTTAGCAACACATAATTTATCCAATCTATAGAGTAACCCATTATGGAGATGATCATCAATTGTGATATATCCATTTCCACATGACTATGGCTCTATAACTACTAAAACACCTCCTTGAATTACTCATCCTTTGTATATGAATCTATGTATGCATCATGGTTGAAAGGCTCCATGTGAATCAAAGTTCCCAAAGATATGGTTTTTGATGTGAGTGGCCTTGAAAGCATGTAAACCAAATTGTTTGTATCATCCCTCTTGTAGTTTGTCACTAAATGAAACTAATACAAATTACACATCCACTTGTATTACTTGGCCTATTGTAACTTACTTTGAGCCTGTAGATACTATAGTGGATGGTGGGATATGTGGATCCTTATCTCCTTTCCTATCAATTTGATAACTTCTACTAGGACATAGATCTAATTTTTATAGGTAGGGTAGTTGAGAACCAAACAATGAAGTACTTTATAATGGTACCATACAAGCCTTCCTCCCTACATCAATCCCATAGCATACCCACTTGTATCTCTTTTTGCTTCAAAGGGATGATAAAAGTTTAGCAATGCAAGAACTAATGCTTGATTGATTTTCTTCTTTAACTCCTCAAAAGCCTTATCCTTACCCTTCCCACACAAGAAACTATTTCCACTCTTTGTTATTAAATGGAGTGGTTTAGAAGATTCTAAAAATGAGGTTATTAATTTGGTCAAGTATTATGACTCCACAACAAAAATCTTGACCTTATAAACATTGGCAGGTACTGGCCACTTCATGATGGCCTCTATCTTGGAAGGATCCATATTTATCTCCCATCTACTCATCACATAACATAAGTACACCAAATAATGCTATGTAAACTCACACTTCTTAATGTTGTCCAACATCTTCTACTTCTTCAATGTCTCTAGATCCTACACCAAATGTAGATGTGCTCTTCCTAGAATGTAATTTATACTAGTATGTCATTCAAATAAATAATAATAAATGAATCTAGATATGGATGTAATTTATCATTCATTAATCTCATGAACATAGCTAATACACTTCATCTACCAAATGGCATGATTAACCACTCATCCAAACCTTGTCTATTTCTAAAGTTGGTATTCTATGTATCTTCTTCTTTGACAAAAACCTGGTGATACCTTAATTTTAAATCCATCTTGGTGAAGTATTTTTCTTGCTCCAACTGGTCCAATAGGTAATTAATCCTAGTAATATGATACCTATTATTGAGTCTAATTTTGTTTAATGCATTGTAATCAATGAAAATTTGCCAAGTCCCATCCTTCTTGGGCATAATTATGATGGGTGAATCATGTGGTGAGGTACTTGGTCAAATACCACCCTTCTCCAATAGTTGCTACAACTATTTCTTCACTTCACCTGCTTTTAAAATAGATTATTTGTATATTCCATTATTTGGCAATTAAGAGTTTGGTACCAATTGGATAGTGAGCTCCACTTCCCTCTTGCGTAGTATTCCTTTAGGCTCTCGAAACAATCCTTTATATGCCTATAGACAATTTTCTAGGTGTTTTTTATATTATTTGGTGCACCCCTCCAAGGATTCCTTTGTTTTCATATGATTTTTCTACAGACTAAGTTAATTCTAAAAACAATAAAACATACTTCTTACTAGAATTTATTAGTTTCTTAGATTGGTTGGCACTTACCCATGATATTTTATAATTTCCCTTGTGTGTGAGTCGATGATGAAGGGTTTTTTATCCTTGATGAGGTGGTACTGGTTAGATATCCACACGAAGGTTGCATCTCAGATGTACATATAGTAGCTCCCAAAAAAAAGTTCACATACAATGACTGGAACTACATCCAATTCTAATTCATTAATAAAATCAAAACTGATGGAAATTTTTATTTTACACATTTTTTGTTGCCTTGATTTCTACATCCTTATATATCCATCCTAATTTTTGTGGGTTAGGAAAATATCAAACCTTCAATCCCATTTTTTTTACTATTTCTACTACAATGAGATTCTCCTATGATCCTAATTCAAAAAGGGCATCAATTTTTTATCTTCTTAGCCTCTATCTTTATATCAAATAGTTGGGTCATATCTTTCTCTTCCTGTTGTTGAAGGCTACTTATATTCACCTCCATTTGCATTGATGTGTAGAAAATATTCCCATCCATGCCTAAGATACTTTCCACGTGATTTCTCAAATATGTGTGTATGATTTTTTTCTTTTTCCCGTCCTTCTTCTAGTTCTTTATGTTGAATTCTATATGTAAACTCCAAGAGTTTTCCTTTGTGTGACCATCAATGTTACAATGGTTTTAGTGGATTCCAAGATATTTTCACTCGTGTTTTGTTTTTATTGTCTTATTTTCCTTCCCCCATTTCCATTTCTTCTTCCCTTCTTTGGAAACTTTCTAGTGTTTCTTCTACTCTAGACCACTCAAATTCCCTTTCTTATGGCCTATGTTTTCTAGGTATTGTGCCTACACACAAGCCTTTTCCACCATTATAGGTTTGAAAAACATTACTTTCTTTTGCAGATGGTTGTGTAGACCCCCCAGATGCTTAAGAAGTATGTTTGGGATTTTGGGAGAGATACCCAACATTACTTCCATCTTCATGGATTTTGTGGTGTACTCTCATACACTTTATCCCTATCTCTACCCTAAGTAATGCCACTGAATCCACTTCTCCTCTACATAACCAATAGGGTATAATTGGGAATTTACGAGATTATTTAAATCCTCTCACTTAATCACTACAATATCCTCCTCTAGTCTTAAGGTTTCTATCTGTCGTTTCCACCAAATCAAGGCGCAGCCTTCTAATTTCAAGTGAGGAAATGAAATTTTATGTTCCTGATCTATGTGGTGAATACTAAAGTAAATCTCTAACTTTTCCAAATAGTGATTTAATTTCAAATTATTAATCTCACCTTGATAGCTTGATTTCCACATTTTCTTCCATCTTGAATAGAGTCGTGCGTGGTTCATGATGCTTGATATCAACTAATGTTTTTCATTTCCTGGACTCCTTCTATGGTTCTTCTTGATCCCTTGATTTCCCATTTAATTTAACCTCAATATGGGAACCTCCATCTTCTTTGAATAGCCCAAGCTTATTGGTTAATACCACCATGAGGAGGTTTACATATGGGTTTACTTATGACTTCTGTGTTCAATTGTGCATACCTCCCCTTCATCAAATCTCAGGGGTTACCATAAATTGATTCATCAACAATGGTTGGAGTTTTATGAATTTCTACTTAAACAGATGTGTTACCCTAAAACTTCCCAAAAAATAACCGAAGATACCTTATTTGACACTAATATTATCTATAAAATATTTAGGAAATTCCAGTAGATAGTTCATCACGACAAATTTATGAAAATAAATCAAAATCTATACTATGAAGGGTTAATTCCTTTTAGATTCCAAATTTTTTACTAATTGTCTTCCTATTTATTCAAGTAATAGATGAAATGTGAAAAAAAAGAGAGGAGTGAAATACAAATACACACCAATCACAATAAACACCTAGATATGATATGGGAAACCCTTTTCGGAGAATACCTAGCTAGAAGGTTAGGCTACTTTGTTGTCTTTTGTCCAAATGGAAATGATGCAAATACAAAGGAGAAGGAACTCTCTACGGAGTTTCCTAAGATATATGGTCTAGTGGATGGTACAAAATATAAAATCCCTATGTTATTCTCTCTCTCTCTCTCTCTATCCACTCTTAGACACTCTTCTCTACTATAAAAAAAAAAGGACTTAAATAGAATATAACCCCTTTTTCCTCCTAGTGGCCTAGTTATAACATAGCCTGGTATCCAATTAGGTGTTATATTTGATACATTCAACCTTCAACATGAGTTACAATTAGACACTTCTAGATTATTATTTATAGTCACACATGGATAGCCCATTTTCCATGAGTAACTAGGGTTGATGTGGCATCCTCTCATATTATGGTGGTCAATCATGATAAATCAACTTCCAAGAGGAAAAACTTTTACATATAAACTTTGATTGACGCCTTTATTGGATTGTTGGAAAGGTATCTATGTGTAGAATAGTATCACAGGGGTTTCACACTTAAGTCACAAATTGTTAGTCCCAAGAAATTCGATTTATTCCTAAAATTGGCCCTAGAAGATTTTAGACCCAGATTCTCCAAACTAGGTCCCATCGCTAAAACTACTCTTGTAAGATGATTCCTTAAATTTTTCCACTCTAAAAGGATGTAGATGGATGATAAATTATATAGTGATATAATATAGATAATATGTTTTATGTGCATCTTTATCTATAAAGTATGACATTTTTGTATATTTGAGATTGAACTCTAAATCTATGGATTGATGAATGCATATGTTGCATAATTCAATGTAAGTTTATGTTGGGTTGTGTTATATTCTTTCCACATAGTTAACAGGGGGTTTGAGGGGTACCCGTAACCCCACTTTATGGGGTCCGGGGTAGCGCCCTGGAAAATTTTGTTTTTTGACCCTATGTTAGGTTGGGCGGACCCACCTATGGTTTTGTGCATGATATTCGCACATGTTTTCTGGACGCGATGGTTTTCGGTCCATGGTTTTGGACGCGATGGTTTTTCAGTCCATGGTATTGGATGCTTCGGCATGTATAAATATGTATTGTAACATTGAAAGGAACATAATGAAAAATCAAGCCGGTAGTCCCGTTTTGGGATCAGTGGAATCTTGTGTATATGTGTTTTATGTGTATGCTCTCGCATTTTTTTATTTTTCATGTGATTAGAATTCTATGCAGGTATTTCTATACGGGGTTAAACCTACATTTGGTATCAGAGTTGTTTTGGCTTCAAGGGCACCTTTGTTGTTGGAGGGGTTTGCCGGGCCTTGTGGTAGACCCTGTTCAGTGGGAGATCTGTGAGATCGATTCTGGTGGTGAAAGAAGATGGAGAGCAGCGGAAATATAGAGATTGAGAAGTTTAATGGTCAGAGTTTTGAGTTGTGGAAACTCAAGATGGAGGATCTGTTGGCGGATAAAGATCAGTGGCTCGCGGTAGATCCAGGTACTAAACCAAAGGGAGTGACCGATGAAGAATGGAAGAAGTAGGAACGGAAGGCAAAGAGCACAATATGATTGTGTGTCTCAGATTCAGTATTGCTGAATGTATCAGGGGAAGCTACGGCGAAGGCTTTGCGGGACAAGTTAGGGACTTTGTACCAATCTAAGTCTTTGGTGAATAAACTGTTCCTGCGGAAAACGCTGTATAACCTGAGGATGAAAGATGGAGACTCGGTGACAGAGCATCTAAATGCATTTAATATTGTGGTAAGTTAGTTATCATCTGTTGATATTAAAATTTCAAATGAAGATAAGTGCATCAGTTTGTTGTGTTCTCTACCAGATTCGTGGGATAGTATGGTTATTGCAACAAGTAGCAATGCAACTGCTTTGCAGTTTGATGAAATAGTCTCAGCCTTGCTGACGGAGGAGATGAGACGGGAAAATATGGACAGCCAGAATGGTGATGCCTTGTCTATACGAGGACGGTCCCAGAACAGAAACAAAAATAAGTCATCGAGTGGGAGATCTAAATCTAGAGGGAGATCTAAATCTCCAGGAAAACCTACAAAGGTGGTGTGCTGGAAATGCGGAAAGGAAGGGCACTTCAGAAGGGAGTGTAAATCTAAGGCTCGATAAAGGAAAGGGATCTGATGATGCTCCTTCTGCAGAGGTGAAAACCACCTCAGATGAAGGTGGGGATGTGTACTTGGCTTCTTCAAGTACACATGTAGATCATGAGGCATGGTTGATTGACTCAGGTGCATCCTTTCACTTCACTCCCCATAGAGAGTGGTTCTGCGAGTATGAGAAATACGATGGTGGTGATGTCTTCTTAGGAGATGATAGGAAGGCTAGAATCATTGGTCGCGGAAAAGTAAAGTTGAAGTTGCAAGGTGGAAGGGTTAGAACTCTTAAGGGTGTTCTGCATATTCCTGCGTTGGCCAGAAATCTGATTTCTGTAAGCATGTTGGATGATGCAGGTGTAAAGATAGTGTTCGAGAAGGATACCTGCAAGATGGTTCGAGGAGAACTGGTATTGATGCGGGGAGTTCGGATTGGAACTCTGTACAAGCTGCAAGGTAGCACTGTTGTTGACGGGTGCAATAGTTCTATGGTTCCTGAAAATGGAGCAGAAAATCTAGTGGTCTCTGGAGAGAAGACCATGTTGTGGCATCAAAGGCTTGGACATATTGGAGAGAAGGGCCTTCGAATACTTCATGGTAAAGGTATGGTAGAAGGTATGAGTAATAGCTCTCTGGATTTTGATTTCTGTGAAAATTGTGTATATGGGAAGCAGAATCGGGTGAGTTTCCCCTCTGGTGGTAAGAGGACGAAACAAATATTAGAGCTTGTGCACAGTGATGTGTTTGGACCTGTGAAAGTTCATCACTGGGTAAGTCTGTGTACTATGTATCATTTATAGATGACTTCTCAAGGAATACATGGATATATTTCCTTAAGAAGAAATCTGAAGTCTTGACAGGTTTAAAGAATTTAAGGCTCTGGTGGAAAATCAGACAGAGAAGAAGATAAAGGTACTGAGGACAGATAATGGTGGAGAATTCTGCAGCAGGAATTTGAAGAATTTTGTAAGAAGTGTGGTATAGCACGGCAGAAGACTACTCCATATACACCTCAGCAAAATGGAGTCGCAGAAAGAATGAACAAGACGTTGATGGAAAGGGCAAGAAGCATGCTCAGTGGTGCTGGGTTAGGATAGGAATTATGGGCAGAGGTGATCGATACTGCATGTTACTTGGTCAACAGGTCACAGGTCACCTTCATCAGCGTGGGAGGATAAGACTCCACAAGAAGTATGGACTGGTAAGAAACCCTCTCTTTCACATCTGAGGGTATTTGGATGTGATGCATATGTACATGTTCCAAAGGAGAAACGAACCAAGTTGGATAGTAATCTGAAAAGTGCATCTTTATTGGTATAAGGATGGTTTAAAGGGTTATAAGCTTTGGAATCCAGTCACACAGAAGGTTGTGTAGAGTCGAGATGTGGTGTTTAGAGAGGTGAAAGATGTTATTAAACATGAAGTCCAATGAAAGGAACCTGAGAAGATAGAGTTTGAACTAAAGGGAGGAAAGAATCAGACTCTGTAGCAGAGGAGGATCAGAAGATGAAGAGCCACAAACTCGGCCTGTGAGAAGATCATTCGAGAAAGAAGGCAGCCAGAAAGGAAAGGTATAATCCATCTGCTTTCTGTTCAAATTTTGCTTTGTTTGTTATTGATGATGATCCCAGAACTGTGAAGGAAGTAGTGGATTCAGAGGATGGAAAACTCTGGAAGAGGCCATGGTTGATGAAATGGCATCTTTGCACAAAAATGAGGCTTGGGATCTGGTGGAGTTGCCGGCTGGAAGGAAACCCATTGGCCGCAAATGGGTGTTCAAGAAGAAGACAAATGCAGAAGGGAAGGTGGAGAAATACAAAGCTTGGTTGGTAGCAAAAGGTTATTCCCAGGTGCCGGGAATTGATTTTGGTGATATTTTTTCTCCTGTTGCCAAGGTAACTCTATTAGATTACTTTTATCTATTGCTGCTACTTTTGATTTTGAGGTAGAACAGATGGATGTGAAGAAAGCATTTCTTCATGGGGATTTGGAAGAGGAAATCTAAATGAAGCAACCTGAAGGCTTTGCGGTGAAGGGTAAGAAAGAACTAGTATGCAAGTTAAAGAAGTCTCTGTATGGGTTAAACATTCACCAAGGATGTGGTATCAGGAAATTTGACCATTTTAAGGACTTGGCTTCACCAGAAGAAAAGCAGATTCATTGTGTGTGTTTTTAAATTAATTGGTGACTGTGTTATTTATCTGGTCTTGTATGTGGATGATATGTTGTTGTTGGAAATGACAAAGAAATTATCCAGGATTTGAAGACCCAATTGTCCTCCAAATTCGACATGAAAGATCTTGGTGCTGCAAACTATATTTTGGGCATGGAAATTAAAGAGATCAGGCAAAGAGGAAGCTCTGGTTAAACCAGAGGAAGT
>APFE030157942.1:2702-14351 GCA_000404065.3 Pinus taeda
TTAAGAGAGAGCCCTCTCTGATTGCAGGTGGGCTAGAACCTGCAATCCAAAGATTGGTTTGTGGTTACCTCGGCCGTATCCCTTCAGGAGCTTAGGGACAACCTGAGAGATAACAGGTATTAGGGAAGGTGAATGGTGGGTGAAATGAGGCAAGGGAGTGGCTAGGACTCCTTCAAGGCTCAAAACAGAGTTTGTGAGATGGTTTGATTTTTTCAACAAGCTTGGAGAAGTACTCCTATGGGATGATGAATTTGGTGAAGGGACTTAGTGAAAAAAATTATAATCATGGATGGATGAGGCTAGGATGGGGTTGTTGGTCAAGAAATCTCTCTACACTGTTGAAACTCTTGCACTACATCAATCACTGAAATTTATCCATGCATTCATGTTAAGCAAGAAAGATTCTCCATCAATTAAAGAAAAACAAAAATTCATTATCTAGTTGCCTATTTCATGCATGGAAAAACTTGTAGAATAATGTGAAACCCTTATGAAATCTAATGCAAGGTTTAAGGCATCAGAAATGACAAGTAAATCATATTCTTGAAAACTAGTAAAATGTTGTTCTAAATACATAAAACCCTAAATTCCATGAGAAATCATAATTATGTCTTTTTGGGGCTGCATAGGAGTTATTTCCTCAAACCATGGTCCCCGAGGGAGGAGTGAGGCCAAATCCACCTATTAACAAATTTTTGATATTTTTTTATCTTCCTAAGCTACTGCTAAAGCAATGCACAAATGGAAGCAAACTAATCAAATCCACAACTACTTGTAATGAAATAATGCTAACAACAATTCAACCATTAATCTATGAAATCAACTAAGCATACAAATACAAGAAGAGGAGCCTTTGTTGCTAGGGTTGAGCCCTAACCCAAGGTCTTCAACCCTCTAAGTCAACTCAGTATTGGATCAAGGAAATGTTCATTCTTATTATCAAATCAAAAAATTACATAACAATGTCTTCCACAAGTCTTGAACTCAAAAAATTCTTAGTGCTATTTTTTCAAAAATTTGAACCTTAATGAGGCTCTAGGCCTCCTTATTTATACAATTGAAGTCTCCAATGACTTCCTTAAATGTAGGGAGGCTCGGCTCCCAAACTCAAGATGAACTGGCTCAGCTTCCTTTTGATCTGCATGACTCGGTTGCTTGCAACTCCAAGCTAGTGTGATTTGATGGAGGAATATTCAGATGATGAGGAGTAAAATAGGAGGATCTATCTCCTACAATCTCTCATCATTGTCTCATTCGAGTTTTTGCCCTTAATTAGCCAAAATTTCCATGATTTGCTTTCAAAAACCTGCAATCAATGCACATTAGTCCACTAGGCATAACATATCACTTTTACTCATCTCATTAAGCAAAATATAATCAAAATATGTTAGGAATTATGAGAAGAGTTTATTTAAATAAGCTTGGAGGTGTGTTAAGGTCCATATAGTTTCCCAATGATGACGCTCATCATCACCCCCTGCTAAAAGTATTGGTCCTCCTCTGAGCAACTCAATCTATATCCATGTCTTTCATTGCTCTAGTGGCCTCCTTGACATCCCATTATTCTGTTGTAGTTTCCTCTTCCAGTGCATAGAATCTTGCCTTCCTCTCTATCTCCTCCCACTGCTTTATTTTTCCTCTTCCTTCCTTCCTTCCAACATTCCTAAGAGCAGTGGTGGACTAAGTCTCAAGCCAATCCAAGTGACTTTGAGTCTTTGGAGAGCTTTCTTGTACATGGGTGTTTTGTTTAGTGCCTCTCTCATTCTCTGAGGAGAATGGTACTCTCTGATTTTCAGGCTGTAGGGTAAAGTGTTCCATCTCCTTTGGAAAGCTTGCATGTTTTCATCCCCTAACAACCTAAACATGTCCTCAAAGTGTGTGACTGCTTGCTCTTGGGAAACAAGATACCTAGGTGCAAGTTTAGGGTCATTTGCAATCAGGTTGTGGGTGCTAATGACAACCATTGGATTTGATTGCTCACCTCTTATCATGAGGGGTTCTATCCCTTCTCTTGCCATTACTTTCTTCATCTCTGCAGCCCTTTCCTCCTCATGATTCATTCATGATGCTAAGGCAATCAATTGCAATTCCCCTAGTTTTGAATTAGAGTCCCAGACATTCAGATCTATAAAGGCCAAGTTATGTAGGTAAAACTCAGAAATTTTAGCTCTATCCTCCAAGGAGCTTTGATCATAGAGATCAATGAATTGTCTGTAGTCTTGGAAGGGAATAGTGCCTCTCTGTGCTAAATTCTTGATTTGGAACTATAGCCATTGTTCCTTAAGATACAATGCATAGGACTTCGCTGGCATCCCACACTGGATTGCCTCTAAAGATAAACTGACCATGGATACCAATTGACTTTCTCTCTCTTGTAATTATCCCCTTAGCCATGCATTCTCTGCTTCCAACTAAGCTTTCATCATTTCCTCTCTATCCCTTAGGCTGCTCAGTTCTCTATCCATCTCCTTTACTTTCTCCTCCATGTGGCCTATATCATCCACTCCTTTAGATTTGAAAATTTGGATCCACCTATGTGTTCTTGCCCTTTCTTTCTCAATCTCAAAGAATAAGGAGATGGAAAATTTCTGTGGAATGACCCTACCCCCTTTGATGAACCTGTAGTAGCATTCAAGGTTGGGTTGAGGACTAGGTTCCCTCTGTTATGGATCCGCCTTCTTTGTTTATTGCTGCATGATCCCTTCTTGGTCCATTTTCTGAGTTTCCTGTAGGTTTAGTAGAGTTTCCTATAGGATGGCCTCTGCTTCCTGTAGGTCCTTATGTGTTTCCTATAGGAGACCTTTCCTTTGGATGAGGTAGACTTGGTGACATGCCTCCTAACATAAGTGATGGGAGATTTGGGAGAGGCTTGTCTTGATGATCCTTCTCCTTGATTTTTCACAAGAGGATCTATATTTTCTTGTTGTTTTGGTGAGTCTTCAATGACAATAGGAACTTTGGTGGGTATTTTAGGTTTTTCTTGCCTGATCCTTGTAGTTTTTCTTGTCCTAAAGTACAATGGGGTTTGTCTTTGTCTCTTCCCTTTCTGCTTGATAGGGGTAATTAGGGCAGTGAGGGCAGTTGTTTCCTCTTTCTCAGTGGGTTCTGGAGATACCCTTGGTGATTCCCCCCCATTCTTTTCTTTGAATTTTAGACCTCTATTCTTCCTTGCCTTTTGTGTCCTCTTTTCCATTATCCTTTTCATCCTTGTCTTTCTCTTCTTCTTCTTTCTCCAGTTCCTCACTCTATCCATCGGCTTCCTCTTTTGCATCTTCATCACCTTCCTCCTCCTTTTCTTCCTCTTCTTCCTCCTCTATTTCCTCTTCATCCCTTTCACTAGCAATGGGGCTTTTGTCATATTCAAGGGCTTTTATGTCTCCCTCTGCCTGCATGTCTCTGAAAGTAGTCCATGTAATAGGGAGTCTTAGGTTATGGAGGGCATATTCTAGGATAAGTTTAATTAACCCATGGTGGGCTAGCTGTTGATGTTTTCCTTCTTGCACCTTGATGCTAATATCTATCACTGATTGAAGAAGAAATTAGGGTTTGGTTAGTATGTTTTGAAGAGGTGTGTCTACTCTAAACCTCAGTTCTTGGAGAAGCTTGAAATGGTATCCATATACCACACTATACCTACCTTCACATGATATATACTTAATGAGGTGGTAGCTAATTTCATTCCAAGGATATGGTAGCCTTTCTCTTCTGACCCCATTTTTGTCTTCCATTGCCTCCTCTCCTTCCAAAAGGAATTTCTTCTTTGCAATTTGGTTGTTACCCTTATTTTCCTTTCTCCAAGGCAACCATAAAGGAAGTGTGTTGGTTCTACCTATGACTTTAGGGGTGATTTCTACAGAGAGGTCTTTCACCACAACAGTGGCATGGGTCCTAGTCAGTGGTATGAGTGAGAGAGAAAAGTCTTTGGCTACCTCATCATCGTATCCACTCATTTTTTCAAAGAAACCCATCCAATTATGTCTTGTGAAGATCTCTACTACAAGAGGTTGTCGATGAATTCTCACTGTGTTTGTGGCTTCCCTCTTATTAAATCCCCCTGTCAATTTTCCTATGACGACTATGGAGGCTTGTATGGGTTTAATTCCAAGTTCTAATGGGTGAGAGATTTTGAATGACAATTTTGTATACAATTCCACTAGAATGCAATATCCTTAACAAAATAGAAGGTTTTTCTATATTTTTTTAACTTGGAAAGTGTGGGAAGGTATAACTCCTACCTCCTTATCACTGCCAATCCTATAGATGACTGTTTGTATCTTGTAGGCTCTCCTGCAGGATCCTATAGGTTCTCTTGTAGGATCCTATAGGTTTTCCTGGAGGATCCTATAGGTGCTCCTACACTGAAAAAAAAAAAAATTCTCACTATCTCTCATGTAGACACTGCTTCAAGGGCCGAGAGCAAGCTTGCTTCAATGTATCCTCGAGATTGCGAATGCCTCCTATGCATGGGAATCAATGTTTTATTTCCTCATATGGGTGATTGAGTGGGAAGCTGTGCTGGGGACCGAAGTACAAGCACCCACTTTGGACTGTTGGTCCCACTACCACTTCATCATTCCTCCTACCTCGTAATCATCTCTCACTTCAGTCATCCGTAACTTAACCACTTTTGGCCTCATCTCCTCTTTCTCCTGATTGGACTGCTCCCACATGTGTAGGGAACTAAATGTATTCTCCTCGTTGACTGGCCGAAGGTGGCCAAGTTAATTGGTCACCTTTGCTTATAAAACCAACTCTTTCACAAATCTACATTTTTTTATCATGTTATGCTAATGGGAGAGTTTAAGCGAGATGAAATACCTGTGGTAAGATGCCTTGATGATGTTTGTTGGAGAGTGATGTCCTTGTTGTGTATTTTCTTCATGTGTTGTTCTTTTTTCTTTTTTCTTTTTATTTTCATCCTTTGATGTTTTTATTCGATGTGCAGGTACTAGATGGTGATGTTGATGATCCTGCTACTGCTACTAAGCTCTAGAGGAGCTTCCTTGACATTGGGATCTCCATGTTGAAGCTGACTACAACCTATGAAATTTTTGTTTTGTGGGATAGGCTACTATAGGATTTCCTACAGGAAACCTACAAGATGTCCTATAGCTTTCTCTCCCCTAAATTTTTATTCATTCCTTCACTTCTAGAGCATGAGAATTGTTGTCAATGGAAGAGAATGGGTCTAGTGATTGGTAGGTGAGAGGTATAGCCTTCAGGTGTTCTCCCCTTATCCTATGTTCTTATCCTCTTCTATTTGTTTTTTTTTTAAACTGTAGTCTTTTTGAAATGAACTTATTGGATGAATGCAAGGGTAATCATGGTGGAAAGAGGCATGGTGATCAGGTGGTGAAGTAAACACTAATTTTTTGACAGAAGCAGGTCATCCCCTTGCTCTAGGGTCACTTTCCTTGGGATAGAAGCGTAGACTTGCTCCACTACCATCACTGTCTTGCTGATTCCATTAATGAATTCTTGCTTTGACAAGGGCTTCTTGTAGACCTTCAATCTGTGCCCATTGACAAGTAAAGGAATAGCCTCTACATCAATGCTTCTTATCTACATTGAACCATTATCATGATATTTTTCCATGATATAAGGCCCTAACCATCTAGTCCTTAACTTGGCTTTAAAATCCTTATATATAGAATCATACAACAAAGCCCAATCACCTTCTCGAAATTGTTTGTCCTTTATGTTCTTGTCATGCCAGATATTCCTTTGAAATCAAGTCACCTCTGTGTGTAGGAGGGCCTGCATTCTAAACTCATCTAACCCATTCAACTGGAGCAATCTCTCTTGTTGTGCCCTAGTGAGATCTAGATCTCGTTGTGTTGCCATTATTAAGGTGTTGTATTCAAATTCAATGGACAACGGAGCCCAAGTGGCCTCAACTAATTTATTTGCCCAGTCCTTTCTACTGCTAATGATTATTGTGGTTAGAATGCCCTCCAGTGCTCTGTTGGTAACCTCCACTTGCCCATTATCTTGTGGGTGGTAAGGAGTGGATGTTCTATGCTTGATTTTGTGCTGGCTTAACAAATTTTCAATCATGTGAGATGTAAAATGGCTACCTTGATCAGTGACCAATTCTCTAGGGTACCCAAACTCATAAAATACATTTTATCTTAAGAACTCAACCACTTTCTCCTCTGTTTTTGCTTTGATAGCCTTGGTTTCAACCCACTTGGTTAAATAGCCAGTGAACACAATGATGTATTGCTTTTTCCTGGATGGAGGGTCAATGGGTCCAATGAAATCCATACTCCAATTGTCAAATGGATCAAAATTCACTTGAGGTTACAAAGGCATTTCATCCCTTGGGGTAGGTTTTCCCATCCTTTGGCACCGATCACACTAACTAGTATACCTGCTCACATCCTGGTGAAGAGTGGTCCAGTAATAGCCAGCTTGTAGCACCTTGAATGATGTCCTCTTGGCTACAAATTGACCTCCACAAGGCTCATCATGAAAGGTCAGAAGGATGTCAAAGACTTCCTCCTCCTTAACACATCTTCTCAGAATTTGATCTGGGCCTGGTTTGAAGAGGTTGCCCCCAATCTAAGTGAATGTGGTGCTCTTCCTCATAATAGTGCTTTTTTCTTTGGAGGACAAGTTCAGTGAAAACTGTGCAGACACCAAGTAGTTTTCTATGTCAGCAAACCATGGAGAGAGAACTGAAATGGAAAATAAGTGTTCATCCGGTAACTGATCATCAACCATTCCTTCCTCTCCTTGTCAGGCTTATCAATAATAGTTAGATCAAAATGTTGTAATAAAAGTAACCATCTAATAATCCGAGCATTTACATCAGGTTTATTCATCAAGTATTTAATTGTAGCATGGTAAGTATGTACAAATGTTTGGTAACATGTAATGTAATGCCTAAATTTGTTCAATGAATGCACAACACCTAGGACCTCCTTATTAGTTACTATATAGTTCAGTTCAGCCTTTGACACATACTTACTAATGAAGTAAATGGCATAAGGTAACTTTTCATCCATCTGGCCTAGAGCTGCTCCTATGGATTTGTGAGAGGCATCAGCATGTATATGGAAAGGAAGGGCCCAATTTGGGCCCTAGAGAATAGGTGCAGTGGTCAACTTGTCCTTCAGGGTGTCCAGGGCCTCTTGACATCTTTCTAGCCACACAAATTCAAAGTCTTTGGCCAATAAGCCAAATAAAGGAGAAGTTAAATTGTTGAAGTATTTTATAAATATCCGATAGTATCTAGTTGAACCTAGAAAAATTCTGACATCCCTCTATTTTGTGGAGGTGGGACCCTTTGGATGATGGCTATTTTATTTGGGTCAACTTGCAGTCCTTTCTGGGATATTGAATGCCCTAGAACAGTCCCTGCAGTCATCAAGAATTCACATTTTTCAGGACTAACTGACAAGTTCATTTCAATGCATTTTTTCAACACCTTACCCAAGTTGGACATAGCCTCTTGGAAATCACACATGTAGGGCGTAAAATCGTCCATATAAATTTCTACTGCATCTTGGACTAGCTCAGCAAAGATTCTCAGGACTACCCTTTGGAAAGTGGCAGGGACATTGCACAGGCCAAAAGGAAGGACCCTATAAGAGAAAGTAACCCAAGGACAAGTGAAGGTGGTTTTATCCTGGTCTTCTGGGCTGATTTGGATTTGATTGTACCCCCTGAACCCATCTAGGAAAGAGAAAAACTTCTTCCCTGCCAGGAAATCTAGCACTTGGTCAATGAAAGGTAGAGGGAAATGGTACTTCTTTGTTGCTTTGTTTAACTCTCTGTAATCGAGACAAATCCTCCACTTCCCATTTTTCTTTGGAACCAAAACCGAAGGAGAAACCCACCCACTATCCGAGATGGGGTAGATGAATCCTGCATCCAACAACTTTTGCAGTTCTTGCTTGACTATATCCTTGAGAGTTAGATTCATTCTCCTTTGGGGTTTTCAGACTGGTTTGTAACCTTCTTTGATATAAATGTGGTGAGTACACATCGAGGGGTACACTCCCTTCATTTCCTTGTAACTCCAAGCAAAGGCATCCAGATGTTCCCTTAGCATGTTGCACAACTTTTCTTCTTGGTGTATAGAAAGAGAGGTTGATTTTCAAAGTTCTTTCAGGGCTGAATTCTATGTTTTTGACATGAGTAGGGTTTGAATCAACTAAGCATAGATCAATATGATGGTTTCTCCTCATTTCCTTTACTACTTCCTCTAAGGACAAGGTGCTAGGAGTTGGAATTTGAAGTATGTGTTCAATGAAATCATGTTCGTCCGGTTGTCCTCCTCCCATCGTTGTTTCTAATGTATAAAGTCAGGTTGATTATATTTCATCTTCTTCCTCCTCTTCTAACCATAAAGGTAAGTCACGTTCTAGAGATGGCTAAGTAGGAGGGTACAAGATTAACTACTTGGATAGATGCCCACTTTTTATAGCCATATTTCCATCCCTATAGCTGATGTAGGCATCAACAATGGCTAACCAAGGCCTCCCAAGGATGAGAGGATAACTAGTAAGCTTGGCCTTAGGCTAGAGAATTAGGAAGTCTGTAGGGTACTCCCAAGAGTCAATGGATACCATCACATACTCAAAAATCCCCTTAGGGGTTACTATGGAATTATCTGCAAGTTACAAGACTGTTGTGATCTTTCTTAATGAACCTTGGAGATTGAGCTGAGCATGGTGTCCTTAGTCATTACATTAATGGCAGCACCAAGATCAATCAAAGTGTGTGGGACAATGGTGCCATTGATGTTCACATATACTACATGGCTTCAAAGGTCCAAATACTTTGGGCAAATTACCTGCCCCAGCATTAAGTCAAACATCTATCCAATGACATTAATGGTAGGGGTGTATCTTTTTCGCCTCCCTGTATGTTTGAAACACTTATCTTTAATCAAGTTGTTGTAAAATAAGTACATCCTTGATGGCTTGGAGAAGTGGAATTTTGACACATAGATTTTTCAATTCACCTAGAAGTTCATTCTCTTCTGGGGTAGGATGGACTGGATGAGTTAATCTCTCAAGAAAGGGTGGTGGATTTACTCTAGGCATGCTTTCCTCTCTTTCCTCCTCACTCTCCCTAAGTAGAAATGGAGGTTGGTTGTCCGGGAGTACTCTCCCAGATCTCAGGTCGATTTCCTGAATCTTTACAACATAAGCAGGGTAGGATGTCTCTCCAGTGTACACTTGATGTGCTTGTCCATTGTTCAGGTTCAAATTTGGTTGGGCAGGCATCTGAGGTTGTTTAGGTGGAGCAAGGTGTAAAAAATATGGTTGAGTAGGAGGTGAAGGCAATAAAGCGGGAGCATTATTGTATGGGGGCCTCCACCCCTGGGGTGGTGCATTCCACTGAGGTTGTGGCAAAGTATATGGCTAAAATGACTAGATGGTCAGCTGGGAATGGTACTGAGGTGAAAAATACCAAGGAGGAGGAGGGATGAGAAGGGGGACCCTAAGAGGGAATGGATGTGTTCTGGTTATGGTTGTAATATGCATGGGATGACCCTTGCATGCCCTGTTGGTATGACCGAGGCCCATGAGGTCTCCTTAGATTTATGTAGCAAAGTGGTTCGGTCACCCATTTAGTTCCCTAATACAAAACTTTTAGTCTAGGTAAAGAAGGGCACTTGTCTGTGGAGTTGTTTCTTCACAGACCGAGTAGATTTCAATCAGATTTAATGGACATTCATTCCTAGGGTGCCTCCTTCTGCATCTAGGTTAGAAAATGGCTATTGCTTTCTCTGCTTCCTCCTGCTTTCTCTTGATGTGCATAGTGTCCATCTATAGAGCAAGGGTTTGCAACATTTTACTCTTGAAATCTTCCAACATATTTCCAATTTCACCTTTGATGGATGTGTTGGAAGAGGATGGGTTGGCCATTGGTTGACTACCCCTACCCTTTTTCCTAGCTGCCCTAGAATGATTCCTAAAGAAAATATTGATATCTTCATAGGGTAGCTGGTAGATGTCCCCTCCTGCTAGCAGGTTTAGGGTATCTAGAAGATCTTCCCTTACCCCTCTGAGTAAAACTAGCTTCAGTGACTCATGATCAAGTGTGCACCTAGCCCTTTTGTAGCTAAGCTGGAATATTTCTTCATAATCCTCTAGGGATTCATCATGCCCTAAGGTCATCCTAAAAAATTCTCCTTTGGTGTCTTTGGACCTGCAGTAGTCTAGATACTTGTTGCTGAAGTCTTGTTGCATCTGAGCCCAGGTTGTGATGCTATCCCCAGGTAAACCCATGAACCAGGGTAGAGTTGCATACTTGAGAGTGGATGGGAATAGTTTCAATTTCTTCTCATCAGTGGTGTAATCATAAGTTCTGCATATGACGGAAAACATAAACAATAAAGTATCTAGATCTTCTGAGGTCAAGCCATGGAAATGAGGAAGAGCAAAGGGGCTTACGTTTTTCATCTTGGTATCCCCATTAGTTTCTCTGATGGGAAAGGCACCCTCAATTCTTTCTTTATCTCCTCTGCCATTTCTGTTTTCAGCCATTAGGTCAGTTGGAATGGGTTATCCTTCTTCTTCTCCCCCAGTAGGATCTTCAAATATCTATGGTTGTTCACCTAAGGGGTCCTCCAATTCACAGCCACTCAAGAAGAGGGGACGTTGGTTGTTTGAAGTGGTGGAGGTATTTGGTAGAAGTTTTCTTAAGTTGTCCCTATTCCCACGAGACATGAAGGAAGTGTTTTTTTTTTTGTTCTGTGTTCTTTTCAGGCTTTGAGAATAATTGTAAAAGGGAAATCACAAACAAAATGGAAACTAGCTGTTGAATGAAATCTCACTTGCAGAATGGAAAAGAAAGCAAACTAAATTACAATTACTTTTGCGGAAATGATGCTAATCGCATAATGTCGGAGATAAGAAATGGAATAAAGAAAGTAGAAATCACATCTTACTTAGACACCTCCCCGGAAATGGCACCAAAAAGTGATGAGCACTAGTATTGTAGCAAGAATGTTGCAACTCCTGGGGCTACCAACTTTACTTTATCAACCCGAGGTTCATACAAACTTGGAGGTGATAGTGTTATATACACAATTTGATACAATGGGTCAGCTCTTTGTCACTGCTAATCTAGCGATAAACCACTTTGGTTTCTCAAACCAACCTTCTATTGATTCAGAAGAAGCTTGATTACCAATGAGAAAAAGGGAAATTTACACTAAATGAAATCTTGTCTAATGTAGTAAGGAAAAGACTGAAATCAAATTCTTAAACATACCACTCATCTAACTAATTATTAAGAGGCTTTTCTTCAAAAGAGTGTTGTTACACAAAAATATCGTCACCTTGATTATTTGCAGTCGATGTAGGCCTATCATCACCTATACCAGCTTCCTAAGCAAGTCTTAAACCTCAGCTCTTCAAAACAAGCTTGAAAAAAGAGAGAAAGACATCAAAAAAGCAATGTAACTCTGGTTCCGCACTTTCTCTTACTTTTTCCTGCGGGCCCGCACCTTTTGTTCAAAGTATCTGCGTACTTATACGCTCTGTATGTAAAGGAGAAGGTGCGTACCCCTGTAAAAGTCAAAAGGCGCAATCTTTATCTTAAAAAACTCATCTTGGGTTAATTCTAGAGTTTTCTAGAAGCATTTGTTATGTGGATTCTTCGCTCCAAGTGGTTCATGCATCCCAT